>JAQGAV010002090.1:0-17233 GCA_034691345.1 Phasmarhabditis papillosa
AGAAGATAAAAATGATATTTAAACAAAATGAGAAAACGGTGATGTAGCTTACCTAAAGTGACCAATAGGAAGGGTTTGGAGATGATGATAATGCTAGTACTGCAGGTACTTTATTTATTCATACGGAAAGAACAAAAATAGCAGTATGTTCAATATTTGAGGTACAACCAATTTAAAGCTATCCAATATTTCCACACTTTCCACTGGATGTTTGAATAGAAAAGGGTGGTCCTAATCCGTAACCAAAGTTAAACGTTTTAAATCCCAAAATTAAGAAATCGACAGTACCAAGTATGATTACCTTAATTAGTATTGCCATGCTAATAAAAAATACTTTGTTAAATCCTTTATAGATCAATCGTCATATTTGGAAAGAGATCCGTCACTGGAGTTCATCCAACCTAACATGATCACGAAGTCAGCCACCATGTCAGATATGCGCTCCCACGAATCACGGTGGCCTCGTTTTCTACGGGGGCGGTCTGTAGAGGGCTTCTGGAAGTTCCATAGACGTAGTCAAATGAGCCATCACGGAGGAATGAACAGTTCTATATCAGATGATGCACCGGTCAAATGGAGACGGTTAGTGGTAAAACAAATTCCAGAAAAAATATAAATAATGTTCTTGTAACCATGTTTGATTCACATTTCATTTCACACAGACACACTTTTTCACGTTGAAAAACCGTGGGAATTCTTTTGTTATTACTTTAAAAAATATGTTCTCTACTATTTTATGTTAGCTCACACTTATATCAAAATATTAAAGCAGACCATGCAAAAGGCAGGACCGAGGTATTTCCGGTCGCCAACTTTTGCGTACTATCTTTTAATATAAATCAAAACCATTTATAACTATTTATACAGATCTCACTCAACCGATGCTTCTCTCCACAACTCTCGTACGGATTCCATCTTCTCACTTATGTCGCGTGGAATGGACGAAATTCGTGGCGGCGTTAGAAATTTAAGAGAGCGAGCAAGAAGTCTACGACCCTCACCAAGACCTCAACAGTCATCACCAAATGTTCTGCTGAGACACTTTTCGCAGATGCCGTCAAGTCCCGGCCCTGTTATTCGAACTGATCAGCCATCTAATGGACATATAACGGTGGGTTAAGATTGAAACATTTCAATAATAGTAAAACATGCAAATATTAAATAGAAAAAACATATCTTGAAACTTCTTTTTATATTCAACTTTTATTTTGTTGCTTTATATATGTTGAAGAAAGCTCTGCACAAATGACAATACTGCAGGATTCGTGGATACATTCGACTAGTATTTCAATAAACTTAAGTTTCTTTTTAGGATTCAATCACAGCCTCCACAGTCACACAATACAGTGAGGATGTCTCATTCACCAACAAAAACTTCTTAACACCTCAATCCACTAGGTTTGTCAGCCTGACAAATAAAAAACTAATTTAATCTATAGTTCTGTTAAACAAGCATTATGAATCAATTGATTTAATTTTTGGATCCTTTCAGGAAAGACAGTAGTTCTGGCGACAAATCCTCAGCTAGTGAGAGCATCAGTATTCGTACTCCTGTTGAATTGAAGGAAAGGAGGGTTATGTTCAAGAATGAAGAAGACAGTGAGTTCTTAACTATAAAAAATATAGTTTATAGCTAACAAATACATAGCATACATTCTACTATGGGTCCCAAGAATACTCGTTAGAAATATTTGTATTTAGTTTTTATTTCGTATTTTTAGAGAAATTAGCGAATTTCATTTTTCAGTTATGGTGGACGAAGATGACACCGAATCCACAGAGGTGCGTCCATTGTGTGAACGGTCTAGTCCAGTTGAAGAATGGTCAAGTGATAGCAGAGATTCACCTTTGTTAGAGATGAGCAGATACGACAATGTATCCCCTAGTGGAACGCTTAACAGAGGTATGTATATATAAATATAACTTTTAAAACAGATGCCTAAAAGTTTATATTAAATAGATACTGTATGCAATAAAGCTCCAAGCCAATAACATATCTACTAAATCTGTTTGAAAAACTAGTCTTATCCGTCTTACTCGATGTCCCATTTTGTCACCAAAACGGTTCTCAATAAACCAATTTTCAATTTTAGAAGGCAGATTTTTGCAAACACTGCGCATCGAGTAAGGCCGGCGGAATGTATTCTAGATTTTGAAACATATATTATATTTTCTTTATTTTTTTAAATTTCACAAACCATGAAGCCTTTTGTTACTTTAGGTAACCGTGATAAAATCAGCCGCGACTTGTCGACTCCTGTATCTCTTTATGAGCAGACCGTTCAGAAGTCTATGTTTCTTATGTAAAGTTCTTGTCTAATACTAAATATATTAATTAGCCTGCGGCTGAAACTTGTTATCTACTAAATATTGCACCTCAATATTTCGTTTTCATTAAACCTACACACTGTTTCCGACGACTCATATAATTTTCAATCATCCGTTTGCCTTGCATTTATTATGTCATCATTTTTGTCTTAGAAATATTTCTTGCCGCTTCGGCGAACTATGATTCTGCCATTCATTTGTTGCAATTTCTATGGGTATTCAATAAATATTATGATTAGAATGAGCTCATTGATACACTACGGGACAAATGGATTGAAGGAATAATGACCAGACTTCATGCAATTCTGCTGCAATCTTTTTGACTCTAGCCTTACATTTTAAGGTACTTTTGTCATGAGGAAACTGACTAACTGTTCCCTGACACTGTTCGCAAACTATAAGTAGATGTATGTTGTGAAAACGTCTATAACCTTATAAACTAGTATAATATTACTTAACATCACAGCCGAACTGGAACTAAGTTTGAAATAAACTTCGAAAGACCGATTTTGCATTCACTGCGACACGTAATACCGCACTGGTAACCCCTCACTTATAAGCAGTGTTAGGGAAATCATGACTACTGTCTACGTCTATAAATATTCACCAAAGTGACTCAGTGTTCAGTTATTTATGATGACTAGATAACTGACTTACTACGGTTTTCAACATATGACTGTATGATACTAACTATGAAGATGCCAATATTCAGGGAGTCGCAGTCATTTACAACCCAACTCGGCTAATAAGAACCTCATCTGTTTGTAAACATTAAACACAGTATCATGAAAAATCAGTATTTTATTTGTATCACAGAACATATAATGTACACACAGAAAAGACCAGACAACGATGTTAAAAATAGAATGACACAACTGCAAACTGTTCCGTCAATAAATTGGATTCAAAAAATAAAAGAAGGAAATTATATATTGTTTATACAAACGAATCGTGTTCTGAATCGGCATCGAGACAAATTCGATCGTGCATGAAATCGACAACTTTAGGTGATGGCATGGTCACTTGAGTAACGTTAGCGGCAGTTCTGCAAAAATAAATTTAGTTTTAGTTTTTCATTGGAAACTATTTCCAGATTGGAATAAACTGTGCAATTTACTTTAATATTAGTATATTCTATTAAACAGTTTTAAATTAGCAAAACTATGGTAATTCATTATTGATTTATAAGTAAAATATCTAAATGTTTTACTTCAAAGTAATTCAAACAGTTGGATCATTTTAATAATAATTGCCTTTGACTAACCCGCTTATAAGTGGTGAACCTGACGGCATTGTTGATTGAGTTCTAGTTGCTAAACCCCCGCGGAAAGAACTTCTGATTTTGGACATAAATGAGTTATCCATGTCGGCATGATGGATTGAATTTGTTCTGAAATTCATACATTGAAAAACTATTATTATAAAACTGAAGTAATTCATCAATACTAAAACATATATTTTCTGAATTCGATTTCATTTGTGTTATCGTTATTCAGTGGTGGGAATTTGAATAAGAAAAATAGCCGAGCCCGGTCCGAGTATACCAATATTCGACCCAGTCCGGACCAGACTTTAGATTCCCAACTGTGCCGTCAGGGAGATCTTCTCACCTGGTATTGATAGCCACAGAAGAAAAGTCATGAGTGAAGCGGTGGTTTCTTTGTTTGTTGCCATCGCAGCGAATATATGAATGGTAGATCTCGTAGAACTCATGTCGAAAATTCGTGTTTAAATACCCATAGAGAAAGGGATTCACACAGATTGACAACATCGAGATCAGCTTGCATGTCTGATCCAGCCGTTCAATGATAGCAGCATGGGCCTCCTACAAAGGTAATTAAATATTATTCTTTAACAATGATCCACATACATTGTATAATATATCCAAATCTAGTAGGAATGATATGAGAGTGAATGGGAACCATAGTAGAGCATAGCTTCCAGCCATCGCCATTAACAATGAGGTGGTCCGACTGGTCCGCCGGTCGGCACTGCGCTCGGCACCGGAACTTCTGACGGAAGGAAGGGACGGTGAGCGAAGGGTGGTCACAAGCCCATTTTGCTAAAACGAAAATATAAACGTTAAAACCAATATTTACGAGGTGGGTTTGAACATTGTTATTTTATTTATACTTAAAGTAATTAAATATGTACATCTGGTTTTCTGTCGTTGTTCTCTAGAATCCTTGGTCGGGGAGCACGGTTTCGGTTCATCTGGCTAGCGTTGGCGCGCAAAAAATGAGTAAGTTTGTAGTTGAATAGGGCAAGAACGAAGATGGGAACAATATAGAGGAATGTAACTTGTAGACAGCATAAAAGAAGCTGAAACAACTATTTATAAAATAATTACTATATGTAAATAAAAATAAAAAATCCTTCAATTTACTTATTTTATCAGTAAATAAAAAAAAAGTTTACTTTCCCGTAGTGTTTTTTTTGTATTTAATTGATTGCTTTGGTAAACATAGGAAACTATTTTGCAAGTATTTTAAAAGTTTTAGCTTAATTAGAATTTTATTTTTAGTATCTATATAATACTATATTATTTAATTACCTGTATAGTCTGTGATTCCATTGCTAATGGGCCTCCGTTTCTGGGGGCAATGCTACATTGTCGCCAACCGAAGCTACGTAGCTTAACATCATTTGTAGTAGAACTCAAAACATATACGTCCTAAAACGATTAGATTAGTTGCTATATGGTAAATAAACAATTATCCTGCAAAACTGCAAAACTAAAGATTTAGAAAGTTATAGAATGTTACAGGAGTTACGAGGCCGTATATTTTTGTGTGGAAGTTGCATAATGAGCAAACTTTGAAAGGAAAAGTGCTGCGAAACATAGCTTTATATTTTTAATTCGGTCTCTTTACTTTTGAGTTGGACTATAAGCTTACTTTAATCACGTATAACATTGAAGTATCATAGAATATCAACAGGGGAATCGACAGCAGGAAGGATACAAACCAAATAGTTAGAGAAGTCGAAAATGCACGCATACACTGACGACCATTACTTTGTAACTTTAGTCTTTTCACTGAATAGTATCTAAAATAGTTATATTAATAATTTACAATAATCTTAAACAAAACTAATAATAAAAGTGTATTAAAGGCACGGTACACTCGAAATGTTATTCTTATTTTTATTATTCTATGTTATATAGCTCAAAAAGTTTTTCACAAATATGTAAATAACAGAAAAAATGTAGAAAAATGAACCATTCTACATGATACTCAGTTTTGGTGCACCTATTTGGGTTACTGTAGCCCCGTGAGGACTAAATACAAGCAAAAGCATATTTACACTGCAAATTCGACTTATTTCTCTCGCTAACGTGACTTATCAGGCCAGTAAATGGTAGAAATGTTTTAGTTTTTCAAAAATTCTTGTATTTTAAGAGTTTTGCAATCTGCCACAGGGTCAGGTTGCACCAGAACCCCGCCCCCAGGTGCACCTATACGCCGGGTGGCAGACTTTTTAAAATGCGATAACTTGGTCCAAAATGACCCTAAAAATTCGGTCTTCATATTTCGATATGAAATGACTAGCTGTAACGATTTAAACAATAACAATGAGATGTAAATTTTGGGTGTACCCTGCCTTTAAGAAAGAAAGCTAACCTATCGATCGCCATCAACGATATTGTTAGAGTTGAGCAATATATATTACTTCCAGGCAGCAAGTTTGCGAATTTACAGAAGAATCGATCGTACGGGAACTCGAAATCAATCGACGGCACCCAGAGAAAGGGGACCACCATAATGGCTAGTATCTATAAGGATTATCGATTAGTTATCTTTCAGGTGGTCTGATCTACCAAGTTGGAAAGGGCGAGGTTAAGAATGAGAACATTCCTATTGGTGCGCATACTCTTCTTCCGAAGAACAACCAAAACGACCTTAAAACAAATAGTTTACAAATAACTATTAGATTCCAGACAATAAAATGAAATATAAAACTTAAAAATATTCTCGTTTATGTTTTAGGAAAAGCTGAAACTAAGAACTGGTTTGATTTTAAATAGAAACTACTTACCAGACCATTTCCGATAACTGCTGCAACAGAGATAACAATATAAACAATCCAGTAGAGATGTTCCTCCCATTTACTATAACGTCTCAATGAAGCGTGCAGTTGCGCGAAAAAAGCCTGCAAAAAACAGTTAGAAAATATGTTTTCAGCTGGGTCTTTTCTAACCAGCGAATTCCAAAATGGATGGTAAAAACGGTTTAAGAAATAGTAAGCATCAAAGGAAAATATATATTCAACAATTATCTTAGGAAGGTGTTTCAAAACCATAAGCTAGAAAATATAAAAATACACATCTTCTTCCTACCTCTAAACATTTATCGTCAAACGGGCTGTTGGCATACTCCTGCTGGCTCATGGCGGATCTATTGATACCACGCGGGCAAAATTTGTCCAGGTCTTCCAAGTTCATATCGAAACCCTAAAAGAAACAATAAACATATTTAGAATAGCAAATAGAAAGTTATTTAGGTTGTAAACGAGTATTTGCGATAAAAGAACATCAAGACTAAACATTTATACTAATAAATGCAGAAGGCAACGGCTAATTTCTCGTCGTTATATTTAACCGTTTTGCGTAGTTGCTAGCACCTGTTCGCCAAGAGTTCATTCGAGAGTTGAATAACGCCGTTTTCAGATTCCATTTATTTTGAAGTATCTTGTGTTAATAATTAATAAATCGTTTTTTGCTCGTCCACCATACTTTGAGTCGGTGAAAACAAGACGTGTCGTATGTTTTCAGTTCGAATAAAAAGAGGCCTCATTCAATTCGTAACAAATTGACACTTAATAGAAGGCAGTAGTCGTTTTTGAATGATTGTTTTGCAAAGCTGAAATTTGATACATCTTCTGAGATCGATGTTTCTCGGTTTATATTTAGGAAACATAAAACATTGGTGTTCTGGTAACTAATTTCCTGTAGGAAAGCTATACGAATTGAGCAATCCGGGGTTTTCACATGTATATAAAGGATAAACAGATGCTCTAAATAGGTTGAATAGCGGTCAATACACATAAAATGTCTCCTTGAAAACAGAATTTCATTTAAGGTAATGTATTATTTAACTCAATCTTCCGGAAAATCGCCTGAGCTGGTTTGCAAGCGAGATGATAACAAGTCATTTGGGGTAGCTAGCAGACATATGCTTTGCAAATAAATATTACAATAAAAATGAATTAATGATTTTCTACAGCAATAACTTAATACTTAGGATAGAAAGAGAGGCATCGAGCCAGCCAAATATACCATCCTTCTATAAATTAAGAGCAAAAGCCAGTTCGAATTTGAACAGTGAATACCCCGCGTTTTGGAGCAAAGGGGCGGAGATTTGTATTTTCCAATTATAAATTACGGTATTTTAATGTAAACAGTGAACTTTCGGGTGGCGGGGGGGGGGTATGTATGGGATTTGCACATCTTCTTTGGGTGTTAACTTTACATTCAAAATAAAATATGAGAAAGGCATAAAATTTGTCTCCACAACAATTATTTCATTTTCCGGATACGTTGGAATAGAATTCAGAGCCAAAACATAATTATCTGGGCAGACCAAATGAAAAAATGAACTTTTGAGATTGCTTGTCAAAGGAAAAACCTCTAGGAGAGAATAGCCCGCAAATAAATCTTCATTAAGAATCTTTTAAAACAACCCAGCAATTCTCATTAGAGGAAGTTTAAAACTTGTTATTCTTTGTCTGTGTAATAGTTTGTAGCTTGGTAATTAAATTATAGTTAACAAGTAATCTAATTAAAACAACAAAAAAACAATTATCTATTTGTGGGACATTAGCCTCATAAATGTTTCTGTGACATGTGTTAATATTATGCTAGCAAAGTTCAAAAATGAAGATAATACTTGGGCAATTTATCTTTTACATGAGGCTGCTCAAAAGATGAGTTTATTGAAAATTCATAGCCTAATCTATGGTTCATATAATATAAACGAGCCAACTAAGCACTCTGAAACAATGTAATGTTTAGATTAAGTCTATAGAAGCAGTTTCACTAGAAAGCTAACATTCAACTCAATTTTAACTAAAATCACAGATTAGATGTATAGAAAAGCATAATCTGCACTCACAGACAAAATATATCATAGGTTTTAAGCGTTTTTAACCTTACTAGAAATGTGTATCATCTTTTTTATAGCTAGAGCAGCATTTTACAATAAAGAGTGAATAATCTCGTAGTGAACTTCTTACGTGGCATGGTCTATTTCATATTTTACTTAATGCTGCTCTAATTTGAATGGTGTTTGGTGTGCATTCGCGCCCTATAGATAAAACTACATGGGTGTTCGTTCGTCAGGGATGGGAGTCACTTATAATGCACCTGGAATATGCAAATGCTAGCATTATTAATAACAACGCTATGCAATTTTCACGGCGGTGCGGTAATTCTGCACACCACGTCGCTGCTGATGCTGCTGCTCACGTTGCTCATCTACATTCAAATAAACTAGAAATCCACATCACAAACCGTTATTTTTGCCTCCTCAAAGACTTTAGTTCTGCTCCAACGGACCGTACGAGTTCTGAGTAAATAGAAAGCTAATTAGGCCGCATTTCACAAAAAGGGATTTTGCAGTTGTTGGAATTCACAAGTTAACCGACGAACTATCCAGCGTTCACAAGGATGTTTCCAATACCAAAAAGGAAACAGCGTAAATTAGGCGCTTGTTATTGAAAGGACACGGTAGCGGAACCACTAGCAAGACTAATTTCCGGATACGAAAAGTGCGTTACTTGTTAAAAACAAATAAGGCTTATAGTGAGCAGTTTAACAA
The DNA here is from genome assembly GCA_034691345.1 of Phasmarhabditis papillosa. Classification (NCBI taxonomy): domain Eukaryota; kingdom Metazoa; phylum Nematoda; class Chromadorea; order Rhabditida; family Rhabditidae; genus Pellioditis; species Pellioditis papillosa. The sequence continues at coordinate 9,147 of JAQGAV010002090.1, forward strand.
CTACGGTCTGTATAAGACCTAGTAAAGTAGCGGTGTTGTATATAAATGAATGGAAAACCGGTGGATTTGACAGCCTTTTCCTCAAAAGTACATTCTTTTTAATTTAACACTGCCTCTCGCCAGGATGCAGAGCTGGAAACCTATGTCTTGCTTGATAATATATAAAACTTGTTATTGAATTGATATTTGAGGATGGATGAGCAGCGTTTATTGGTTGTTCATTTTGCTTGAGAATGTTCGTTGTAGCCTTCTAGGTTTATGTTTTCTAAGTAGTGCTCAGAATGAGGACATATGTAATAAAGTTACGTGACGCTATGACTGATTGAACTAATTCTAATATATGGGGGGTGGGGGGGTATATCCCTAACAAATGAAAGTCATAACTCTCTCCCTTGAAGAAATTAGAAAAACCACAATCTATATAAATTCACATAATTTGTCTTCAGCCCAGACAGACCAAATCTAAAAGAAAATAAACGTGCTTTTTTCTCAATTTCTATGCAAAGAAAATTTAAACAATGTTGTTTAATTAACCACTTTAAAGGACGAATTTAATGTTTCCAAGGAAGCGAGCCCTTTAAAATCCCACAAACGTGCAGAAATTAGAGTTGAATTCACGACTAACTAGCCAATTCAGGTAGTATGAAATACGCGGATAGTTTTCTCTACCCACGTACTATAAACGAACTTTTTTCCTATAACAGGAAGTAGATTTCCCGAAAACAGTAAATGAAGATTTAAGAAAATGTCAAATTTACTGATAATTATTGTTACAGGGTTGCTAAACTGCTAAACTGGCGCGGTCTGAGCAAAAGTCCAACTCTCATGCAAGTCGAGGCCCTGATGAAAATGGTTTGATTTGCAAAATTGGTATGCCGAATGAAACAATTCTAAGTAAAAGTAAATAATATTTTGTTTACTTGCAATTATCATTAGCCACATAAACTGTTGTTGTGTGGAAATTTAGTATGAAATGCAAAATTGTTCGCGAAAATTGTGTTTCTATCTGTAGCAGATATTGCTGACGCACGACGAATACAAGTTAAATAGTTTTAATATTCTTTCTATTATTGCCCACCTCCCACGAAGTATTTCCAATTTTAATTCGAGCACGCAACGGATTTGATACTGCGTCGGAAACCCTATAGCTAAACGGCTAAACCAAAAACTATATCATTTTGATTACGAAAACATAACTACGAAACTGCATATATTGGACTTTGACATGCCTATAATTAATAATTTATATGTATACATATAATAACGCTGTGTGTTTTCTTATGCTTAAGCATCTAACATAACTTCTTCCTATTTTTGACTATGTTGTTTTGCGGATATATTTTCTGCTTGCAAATAGGTAGTAAGAAACTGAACTAGAATTATCATCATGGGGGATTATTGTATTAAAAGTATGTTTCGTTGTTTTTGTGATCTATTGGGGCTGAACTGATTCTTAGAGAGAATCACAGGTAATATAGATTTATCCCATGTTTCATTCACCCGAAGACTGAATGTTAGAAAGGAGCCGTCTCTGCTCAGAAGATTCCGGAATGAATGGCCGAAACCCTGCGCCGAAAAAATCTACAGTCATTGTGTGATATGTGCTCAAATAAAGTTGCTCAAATGATTCTTACTCTATTGTAACGAGTGGGGGTTCTTCGCGTCTTTCTAACTAGTGTTATAGTATCAAGCGCTGCATCTTTACAATATAAAAAATTAACAACTTAAATAAGCTTAATATCTGCACAAATGTAATTCTACAGTTGTAAACTTCCTCTAAAATATTGCATGCTGATTTCTCGCTCGAATCATTGTTGGTGTCATTGTCATGTGTAGTTTCCTGCATGCTCTTTTCAAACAATCGCAGCCAAATTTTCCAAAGGCTTTGTTAAAACTGAGATGAAACTTAGCGAAGCGAAACCAAAACGACTACGAGACGAGAACAATTTGGAGTAAAGTTCACAAGTTTTGCGCTTATACTATTAATAGACGCAGTCCTAAAAATGTTTAATTAAATTAAATTGTTTTCAAAAGCTTATTCGCCTAAGGGATTGGGGAAAAGTTTTATTCTGTGTAATAAATGGATGAATACTAAGTTTTGATAAGTAAATTAAGGTTTGATATAGTCTTATGCACTTATCAGTTTATATTGTTAGAACACTATTCTAACATCCTAAAATGTGTTATTTAAGGTTCCTTCCTTGTTACGGAACACGAGATCACAGATGTTTGAAGGAAAGATGTGAGAGGAATCACCTTTAGAAGGCGCGAACACCATAGCATAACACCTTAGATGCGAAGGATTATGTGGGTAGTGTAGAATGTTATGTATGTGCAAATATAATATGAGCATTTACTTATTTCTTAAACTTTATACAAAAAATGTAGCTCAATCACTAGAATGTAAAATAAACTGAAGTGTTAAAATCACCAGAAACATTCAGCCGCCTTAAAATGGACACTGCAGTGATCTAAGAGCCAGACGATTGAGTTCTATTTCAAATTGTGAACTATTATGTAATATAGAAACACATTAATTATAGTGAGTAAAATATTGCGATTAATTCATTTGTAATTAATGAATTTCATGAGCTTTAATGGGAATACTACTAGTCGACTGGTTTACACTGAAGTTTTTTCTGTTTCTTAGATGTTTCTCGATATTTGTAAAAGTGGAAAATTTTTCTAGCAGCTAAGTTTACAGCTTAAAACTTGCAACTGTACAATATATTAATAATTGTACATGTTTTTGATTAGTTTTACAAATATGTTGTCTAATATTTATAAATACTGATTCAAATGTTGGGTGCACCCTTTAACCAAACTTAACATACCAACAATAGATTTTACTTCAAGTTGTTGGAGCTTTTGAGTTACCTACTGTATTTGAACTATGTGTTTAATACTGTTTAAAGTAAACTTGTGACTGTTTTACAGATTCATCTAAAAATATTAGTAACATAATAATAATGTATATTCTAATATATTTATACTGGACAACTAGAAATGCTGTTGCATGTGCGCATGTGCCTCATAATTATATTAAAAAGGAAAAAGAATAATTAGCTTAGTATAGAAAAACCAACGACTCAAGTGTGACAAAAATAAATTACAAACAAAATGTTAACGAGTTCGTTTCTATAACATAAACCCTATCAGTAGTAATTATTAACAACAAGTTTAATTGTTACTCATAAAATAACTACTTATCAAGTTCATTATGCTAAGTATGATTTTGGAACACTTTCTATTTTGCATTCATCATTTTATCTGATACTGAAATTACCATTTGTTACTTTTACGTTATCCTTAATAAGAATAACGTTAACTAACGAGGGATTCTTTATTGTAGTATGAATGGTTTAAAAACAGATAGCAACATATACCTTCACGAATTCTCTATGAGCATAATAGATAAATAAACATAATTTTCTTTAATGTTTAATGTAGGAAAACCTATATTAGAGTAAATTAGAAATACTCGCTAGTAAATGTTGTTGAAACACTTCTCTTCCATACAAAAAAACCCTTGAAATAGTTAAAAATGACGATTAATCGCCTAAATCCTGCTTTTCTGGACTAAACAAACAACGGTTTTTTGCAGTGAACAATATATTTTTCATTAATTTAAGTCGAATTGAATATCTAAATACTTCCGACCTCTTAGTTAATTGAATAACTTAGTTTATACGTGTGGAATTCGATATTAGCCCTGGTGAACGGCAACATTGGGTGAAAATAAGTTTATTTTGAGAGTTATGAGATTGTTTATTTGATTTCGAAAAGATATTGACTAATTTTTATTTGCAGGTTTTATGTATAACAACACTATTATATAATCTTTAGCAAATGCTCGGATTCCAAGCCAGTCATTTGAAGAGAAGAAGTGTTATTTAATAATGAATGTACAATAGAATAAGTCTATCAATCCACCAATTTTCTATTTATCCACATAGCTGCTCTCCAGGATACTGCTTTAGAAACCAAACTCTTGATGCAGACTATATGAACAGCATGCTTCTCATTTGAAAAAGTTCTAAAGTTAAGCTGTAGACTAGTAATAAGCCTTCCTGGTCATCAAAATATGTTGCGTTGCAAGGTCTCGGTTTTAAAACGGTGTCTAGACGTTTCTTTCATTGAATCTCAGTAACACTTGATCATTAAAAGTACTGGTTATAGTTATTAATACAGATAATTGTCCGTCGATCAGAACTATGCTGCAAAGACTATTATTTGGTAAATGTTTCGTGAAACCTAGTCTTCTAATGAAAAGTTATTTTAATGAGCTCAAAACATAAAAATACACAACTTCGGATGCTCATTGAACTAAAATTTCATAAGACAATTTTAAGATATTTAGTGTTATTTGATAATAAACCAACTTTGCACTTTTGTAAAAAGAATAGCACTTAAAAGCGCATGTTTGCTCTTCTATGCTTTGTTAGCACAAAGTACATTTAGACTTAGGTCAGTTAAAATTAGACCACTGAACTGCCAGAAAAAGTTGCCAAGAACAAGCGTAGTCCCTAATGAAGACTAATTTGATCGGTCCTGTTCTTTTTTGGGACACTGAAATTCAAAACCTAAGCACATATTCCGTGCAAATGTTCAACAACGGTGATTAGCAAAAAACTCAGAAAGCTCGCAGTGAAAATTAATAAACTTATATTATATGCATAGTAGCATAATTAGGTTAGTATACAGGGATTTCAATACCGACTGACAATCTTGTACCTAACGAAACTGTTGACAAAGTTTTTATTTCTAAAAAAATTAGGTCCAACGTTCATCATTCTAAACCCAAAATGTGTTGTTATTGTTTATTTTTATAATTGTCGTGTTAAATAGCCTCGAACGAGTTCTTTAGTGAAGTTGAAATAAAGGATTATTTGTGTTTAAACAATATATAAAACTCGCATGGCAGTAACATTGTATAAAGTAAACCCCATGGAATAAAATAACTTCTTAAACATTTCAAAATGGTAAAACAGACAAGAAATGCCCTCTATGGGTCGTGTAGTAGACAACGTGGTATTAAGGAATTAGGTATACATGATGAGTTACGGATTAACAAATTACTGACGTAATTACGAAGGTTTGTTGGATTAAAATAGTTTAACCATCCGAAAGAAAAATAGCTTGTTTTCTTATTTAACTTTTCCTCGGCTGGCTACAGTTACCGGTTATTTACAATAAAATAGCGATTTAAATTTGAAATTCATAACTTTTCAAACTATTATAATATTTATGGCGTTGAAACTTATGTCAGGTAAGTGACTTTAAAGCAAAATTCACCTTCTATAACGGGAAAATAGATTCAAAGTAGCCTCAAAAATATTCTTCAGAACGACATTGACACTTAACCATAACTACTTAAAACTGTTAAATGTATCATAAAATTCAGAAACATATATAAACTTTTTCATTTAAATATTGAAAAACACATAAATCTAAACGTTTTTATAGAATCTGAAGTGTGTAAATCGAGCCTTTTAAACTTTAAAACCGCAAAGTTCTGCTGTCAGAGCATCAATTAGCGTATTACAACAAAAAGCACAACAGATGAAAGAAAAGTGCGAAAATATCAAGTATCACTGTTGGAAAGACTAAAAATATAGAAAAATTTGTGGATATCGTGATAGAACTAAAGTTGTTTGCTCTGAAACTTTAGTAGATGAAATGTTTCGAAAGTATTCTTAGGAGAATATATAGCGAATATTAGTAGTCGCTTTTTTCTTTCAACTATAGCTTTCTAAAAAAAATCATTGTTAGAAGATTCTTCAGTGAAAGGTTCGCCTAACTAGCTGCGGATATCTCCACAAGCTACTGTGGATATACCCTTTAGGGCATTTCTGTGACTAACTATGTCGAAAAATTCGTGATTTAGATAAATTCTCGAACAAATTCACAAACTAGAAGTGGAATGGTTTCAGAAACTATTAAAATAAGAAAATAGTAACGTTGTTGGTTCAAAGTTCTTTTCAACATTTGCACAGCTTGTATTTAACATAAAGTTTTGTATTTATTTGCACTTTTTTCTTCAGAACTATCTCATTATTTGTTAAGGTTCTATGTTTTAAATATAAATTCATTGAAAAACATCTTAGTAGCTTTCATTGTGAAAAGACAGAGCAAAAAGATACAACTAGTTACTCGGCCTAAGAAACCATAAGTACAACTTGGTTTATTTCAATGTATAAAAGTATAGGACATAAATATAAGTGTGTAATCTCTAACTTTCGTGAAATGTGCATTTATTCTCAGTGAAATCTAACATTTCAATCTTGCAACATGCGAAATTCGCATTCAACTTGATTTAAATCTAGATAAACTCTTAAAAGAGCAAACAACTTTAAAATTTACGTAAAATTTGTTAAAAACGAGATGTTCTTGCTGCTTCCGGGAAGCCTCCTGGGAGGCAAATTTAAATTAAAGATTAGTCGAGATTATACTCATTTGATTGAAGAATTTGCAGAGAATTAAGTAAAAAGAAAGATTGAATCTTTAAAGATGATAATCTATTTAAATTTGTGCTTGGAAACGTTCAAAGTAACTTTTAGCAAATAATTAGAGAATTAACTTCTGTAAAAGTGGAAAACGTTTCAATTCATAAAACTTTCGATAATCTTTAAACAACTCGTGGCTCAGGCAACGGGTAGTCGAGCCAATAATATTTGGAATAGTATGTAGTCTGTGTCAATATCTAGGTTTTCGGCGCAGTTTTTTGGAAAGGGGCTTTGTTTTGTTTAAAAATTAATAAAATGAATGTTTGTTTGAAGGAAATGCCCCTATCGAAGTTTTCTTTTGACGCAGGATATTGCACTGATAACCTAGTTCTAGACGCATACTATAGTCTATTTCAAGACCTAGGTTTCCAGCGCGGTATCACAAGCGGGGCACATTGTTATAAAAAAATGAATGTAAAATCGGTCAACGTGGTGCGTTTTCTCTAAAATTACATTCATTTTTTATAACACTGCGTCCCTCTTGTGATACCGCGCTGATAACCAAGTTCCTATTACATACTATATATATTAAGAACAGAACTATAATAATTTGAATACCTGAATTCATCATTCAGCGTCTTAACTTAACAACCTTTGCAAAACATGGGTTCTTATAGTATATTATATAGGTGTACGTAAACTCAGATACCAGCAATTAGAGGACATTTAAAATATTTCAGTGATGTCAGTTTATTCTAAATTTGCAGGAAATTAGTGAATGCTGCAATGAACACTCAGCAACACGTAGGCGACAGGGCTGCTATGCGATATGAATGAACTTGGCTATATTGGAATTAAAAGTAGAAAAAAACATACCAAAAAGGAGGTCAATTAATGAACTTTCTGGATATTTTGGAACATAATCCTATATTCATAAGGCGTAAAAACCACTGAATCTTCTTTCTCCTTTATTTCTTATAAACTTTTAAAACATTTCGCACACCGAAATAAAACAAACAAATTCCACTAAAAGGAAGAGTTCTTGTTTTTCTTATTAATGCAATTTAGCCTTCCGCCTTCAAAAATGAGTAGGAGAATCCGGAAATGGCAATTTATTGCGTATTTCCACATATTTTCTGACAGGACGTCAGAAATTTTTTTCTTATTCATTAATTCTCAAATATAAAACTAGTGTTATATCAAATTAATAGTCTAAAAAAACATAAACCAATTTTCAGAGTATACATAAAATAAATCCGACAATAAAAAAACCCGTTTCAGCAGGGTTTAATTATATTCGGAGACTATCAATAAGATGAGCTGGTAAAATGGATACTATTCTGATAACTATTTATGAATTTCCAGTCAAATTAGTGCAGGACTCCAAGTTGTGTTGCCACTCTGGTTTTTTTGTGTTCCTGGTTAGTGTGAGCTGATGATATCGTTGTTTACGTTTGATTGGGGAGGCTAGGATGATACGTTTCTCTACAGCCATTACACCAGTAGAATAGTAGTATATATAAGGTTGTTCAGCGCAGATAGCCTTTTCTGTGCCTCAAATAGACCCAGATCCAGCTACCCTTTGCCGACTGTTTCAGCCCCGGTGGTTCGGTGGTAGAAACACTCGCCGCAAGTTTCGTT
>JAQGAV010002091.1:0-17232 GCA_034691345.1 Phasmarhabditis papillosa
CATTTAAAAATATTATTTTGTTGCAGTGCTTTATACATATTATTATTATATACAACAAATATGTAAATCCTTCAGGTGGGTCGTATGGTTTGATCTGCAACAGATTTCTCAATGGTTTCTACAGCATCGGCCAAAAAGGTTTGCAACGTCTGTTTTAATTCAATTCATGAATATATTTGTAGGCATCAAAAGTTACCGATGTTTTCTGGAACTCAGCAAATAATCGAAGTTCGGCCTTTTAGTTGAACAGGTTTGTCTCTATTTCCGTTCACGAATTCAAATGCTCAATTTAGATGAAATCATCGCATTTCGAATTCCCTGCGGATGCTGATTATTCCCAGGCGTGCGTATTCTCTGCATCTGGTCAGAATATAATAAAGAATCTTCTCCACATTGGATTGGTTTTTAGGCGAATTTAAATAGGTAAGCATTAACTGTTTTCCATGTAATATATCCTTGTAGCGGCATTCTTCTGCCAGCATGGCCTCGAGTTGTGGATCCAGCAGCTTACGAGAAGCGGAAACCATTTATCCCTTACATAAAAGTTTGTCGTTTCTACTTTACATTATTTATTTTTATTTAGGGAATCAATAACCCAATATTCTGCGTGCCACAGGAAGTATTTCGCAGCTATTCGTGTTTGCTCCCTGCTCGCGCAGCATTATCGGAGCCGCTTCTGTTCTCACGCCAGTTACGGAGTAGAAGTTTCTGGAAAAATTAATGGTAGGTTATTGAGTCCCAGGGTTATTCAGAATTATGGAATAAAAGGTGATAAATGATAAGATCATCGGTCCAAATTTGACAACCAATTTATAAGAGCACCAGTTGTTCATTGGTATTGCGATCTCAAGTTGTTATACATTTTTTGTCCAACTGATCCATCCCAGAAGGAGCATTTGGTGTCTTTAGGTTGTACTAAGTTTGCGTAACCTTCTCATGTCGTGATAATCCAATCTTTTACTGATTATGCAGCATACTTTATCCATTTTTTTTAGATTTCTTCGTTCTATCACCTCACATGCGATAAACCAGCAGCGAATGTTTACGCAGATGTTGATTTTCTTAAAAACTATGCCATCGACAAACTGGACAAAGAGGTTCTTATTATATTAGTTTGATTAAGATTATTTTGTTCTAGGCTTGCAAATATCTACTATTTATTTGTTGCGGTTTACAGTCTGTCGCCTTACGTCATACGATTGTTGAAAATGAATTGGGCCAGATTGGCGTTTACGAATGGGAGTTTAAGAAATATTAAATACTCAGTATGCTGTAAAGGTTTGCATGATCTTGTTTATTATATACATCCTAATATTTTAGGAGGCCTGGTTCAGCTCCTAATCGAATGATCTAAGTCTTCATTCAAGACAGAGCAGTTTCTCATCTTTTTGAACGAGATTAATTCTGCGATGTCTATATTGAAGCCGATTGCTTACAAAAAGGATTACCTGTTCATTGGCTATCAGAGGTTTGTCTTTTGTTTTAATATGTTTATTCTTCGTATTTTTAGGTGAATGTTGCTATTTCCGGTTTAGGTGGCTCGTCATAAGTACATGTTTGCCCGAAAGAACCTCTTCCGCAGACTAAATCAACTGAAGACGAAGGTTATAGTTGATTTGGAATTAGGTGAGCTGGTGGAATTGAGAAATTTTATATAATGTTTATTGGTTTTCCGCGAGCAAATTTTCTGTAGTTCTTGAGTGTGTGAAACTGCCTTATTTACATTGTTTGCTGTAGCAGAAACTGCATTTCCACATATATCGTATCATGTTATATTGTTACTCATCATTTTTACAACTTCGGATTTCAGTCGATGATCAGCACGACTTAGGAATCGATGGACCATCGTTAACTCCGTGGAAAAAAAGATTTTTGTGAACTGACGACGTTAGAGGTTTGAATTTATTTCAAATGATTATCTCATTCATTATTTTCAGTCAATCAGGTTGAATTTTGAACCCTCTGGATCAAGTCCATTGAATTATCTATTGAATGATACCGAAGATACATCCAACGCAGTTCACTCATCTGGTTCGGTCGACCATTTAGTTGAACAGGTTGTTCTCTATTTCCGTTCACGAATTCAAATGCTCAATTTAGATGAAATTATCGCATTTCCATTTCCTTGCTGATGATGAATATTCTCAGGCGTGCGTATTCTCTGCACCTGGTCAGAATATAATAAAGAACCTTTTTCACAGTGGATTGGTTTTTAGGCGAATTTAAATAGGTAAGCATTACACTGTTTTCCATGCAATATATCCTTGTAGCGGCATTCTTCTGCCAGCATGGCCTCGAGTTGTGGATCCAGCAGCTTACGAGAAGCGAACAGCATTTCTCCCTTAAATAAAAGTTTGTCGTTTCTACTTTACATTATTTATTTTTATTTAGGGAATCAATAGCCCAATATTCTGCGTGCCAGAGGAAGTATTTCGCAGCTATTCGTGTTTGCTCCCTGCTCGCGCAGCATTATCGGAGCCGCTGCTGTTCTTACTCCATTCACGGACTAGAAGTTGCTGGAAATATTAATGGTAGGTTATTGAGTCCCAGGGTTATTCAGAATTATGGAATAAAAGGCGATCAATGATAAGATCATCGATCCCAAATTTGACAACCAATTTATAAGAGCACCAGTTGTTCATTGGTATTGCGATCTCATGTTGTTATACATTTTTTGTCCAACTGATCCATCCCAGAAGGAGCATTTGGTGTTCTTACGTTTTCGATTAAGTTTGCGTAACCTTCTCATGTCGTGAAAATCCAATCTTTTACTGATTATGCAGCATACGTTATCCTTTTTTTTTTCAGATTTCTTCGTTCTCTCACCTCACCACATTCGATAAACCAGCAACGCTGATATTGATTTTTGAAAGAACAATGCCATCGATTAACTGAACAAAGAGGTTCTTATTATATTAGTTTGATTAAGATTATGTTGTTCTAGGCTTGCAAAAAGCTACTATTTATGTGCTGCAGTCTGCAGTCTGTCGCCTTACGTCATCAAACGATTGCTGAAAAGGAATTGAGCCAGATTGGCGGTTACGAATGGGTTTATGGGATAACAAATTCGCAGTATGCTGTAAAGGTTTGAATATTCTAGTTTATTATATGCATCCTAGAATTTCAGGATGCTTGGTTAAGCTCCTAATCGAATGATCGAAGTCTTCATTCAAGACTGATCAATTTCTCGTCTTTTTGAACGAGATTTATCCTGCGATGTATATATCAAAACCGATTTCTTAGAACAGGATTACCTGTTAATTGGTCATCAGTGGTTTGTCTTTTGTTTTAATGTGTTTACTCTTCGTATTTTTAGGTGAATGTTGCTATTTTCGGCTTAGATGGATCGTCATAAGTACAACTTCGCTGGAAAGAACTTCTTCGTAGACTGAATCAACTGCAAACAAAGATTATAGTTGATTTAGGATTCGGTGAGCTGGTTGGATTTGAAAATTTTATATAATGTTCATTTGTTTTCCGCGAGGAAATTTTCTGTATATTGTTGTTGTTCTTGAGTGTGTGAAACTGCATTATTTACATTGTTTGCTGTAGCAGAAACTGCATTTCCAAATATATCGTGTCATATTATATTGTCACTCATCATTTTTACAACTTCGGATTTCAGTCGATGATCAGGAATCGATGAAGGGTCGTTAACTCCGTGGAAGAAAAACTATTTTGTGAACTGACGACGTTAGAGGTTTGAATTCATTTCAAATGATTATCTCATTCATTATTTTCAGTCAATCAGTTTGAATTTTGAACCCTCTGGATCAATTCCATCGAAATATATATTGAATGATTCAGAAGATAAAGAGTTCATTCATCTGGGGAACTCAAATGCGTTTCCGTTGAAACTGTTACAAGGACTACTGCGGAATTCCATTTCAAGGTATAAAATAATAACAAATACTTAGTGTTCATCATTTCCTTAGAATACGCGGTTTATTGGGTTTCCTTCTCCCCAAGAAGAATTCAAGTAAGTCGGCTTATTTTATGACTTTCTGCATTTGCTAGTTAACGTCAATGTTGCCATTTCTGTTGCATTTGTCAGCGAGAAGTATATTTTGACCCAAATTGGTGCATCCTATTGAAAATCATTTTACTGGTGGAAAGAATTATTGACTTCGGTTTCAATAACCTTGTTCTTCACTCAAGTCATCCTTCGAGTATTGTAATTGATTATGAAGTGAATGCGAAATAGCATCCCAGTGGCTTTGTAATGTTGGATGATTTCAACAAAAAACAGCTGCAGAAACTGATAAATTGACCTTTGGCCGAATTGCTATGTCTCTGAGCCAACCCAGTTGGAGCCAATATACTCGTACATTATTTATCTGCTGTACAATCCCAGAATTATTATACATATAATGATATTGAGATGTACTAGGCTATATTCCTCTCATAGAAAACCTTCTATCCCGTTCCTTCAATTCAGCTCTCAAGATCCTTTTATTCCTGTTGGTAAAGGGATAATGAAATTAGTAACCCAAATAGCTCGTAGCAGAGCAAATCAGTTACGCTACTTCAGTATATCGTTCTGCTCTCCTCTAAGAAGGTTGGTTGATGTCTAGTTCCGGAATCTGACCAAATATCTGCCGATACAAATTCCTGTTGCTGCCGAAGTAGTCCTTTATTATGAACCTCGGGAGTAGCTCCTCAAATAAAAACGGCTGTTACTCGTTGAACTGATCCAACTTTTTCAGGAGAATGAGCACAACTCCGGAAGGACGACCAGCTGGTTCGGCTGAAAAGTCGCGTCCGAGCACCACATCGGCTGAAAAAACGGACCCAAACAACAAATCAGTTGAAGCAACTTCACCCGCCACTGACCCAGGTTTGTTTGAGATTGAAGGACTAGAGCACTCAGTCCTTACTGATGCGGAGTTATACCGCACTTCTTTCAGCTGCCGAAGCTGAAGAAAAGCGTCCGGAGTGGGACAATCAGGCGCAGTTTATTCTTTCAACTATTGGTCTGGCTGTCGGATTGGGAAATATCTGGAAGTTTCCGGCGCTGGCCTATAAGAATGGAGGAAGTAAGTTATAGCAGCAGAGATTAAGCATTGAGCGCTTCTAAATGAGCTGCCCTGTGAAGCCGGTACAAACATCCAAACACCAGTAAAGGTACCTGGCTGGTCAAGTGCTCCAATATTTGAATTTGATTTTTAAATTGCCTAGATATATTTTTCCGAGTTAGCTATAGTATACTTGCTTTAGGTGCCTTTCTGTTTCCTTATGTACTGTGTGCCGGCATATTTGCTCTCCCGTTGGTCTATTGCGAATTTATTATTGGTCAATATGGTCAAGCCAGTCCTGCTATTGCAATTCGGAAATATGCACCCGCCTTCCAAGGTTTGTTAGACTGTACTAATCTGTTTCTGATGGTTAATATCGGGGGCCTGCCTGTAATTATAGAATAACTGTAGAGACAACTAAGGACTGCAGCTCGATGGACGAGCCTAGTACAATACCCGATGCGTGCACTTTTTACAATAGTTTTGCTAATTTAGGTCTCGGATGGTCGATGGCTCTTCTTGCCGGATCCGTAGCCATTTACTACACACTGGTCATTGCCTGGGCTGGAGTTTACATGGCGTGGATCATACTTGGACGTCAGAGTGAATGGACTACTTGTGGACAAGAGTGGAATACTGATTGTGAGTTTCTCGACACGAATGGGGATGCTGTAGGCTTACCGTAAATAAGAATTACACCCTAGTATCTTTTCACTGTTGACCAAGCAAATCATTCACAACCTATACCGGAAACGCAGTTTGTAAATTGCTGGGATTTATTTGAAGTTTTTAATAGTATTTTGTACAAATAACAATGTATATCAATATAACATAAAATTGAATTAACCTTATATTTATATCCTCAACCTAACGTTAAGGCTAATATATGTATGTGATTGTTTCAGATTGTTCTGATGCTATAAAGAATACAAACTGTTCTCTCAGAAACGCTGCTCTACCTTTGGCTTTTGGAAAATTCGATAACTTCACCTGTGTGATGTCAAATTCGACAAAGTTCCGCTCGGCTGCTGAGGAATTTTTCACGTAAGTAGGCTGTAGCTAGAAAACTAGTTATTTCATAATATGTTTAAGATTCAAGAGATACCGCCACCTAAAAATTGTTTACCGTATACTATTTCTTATTTATAGGGAGAAGATCGTTAACAAAAGTAGTGGTATTGGCGAGCTGGGTGGCATTAACTGGAATACTCTTATCGCTGTGGTTGTGGTATGGATTATAGTCTATTTGATTCTCATCAAAGGAGTGGAATATCTTGGATACGCTTCTTATGTAAGTTTAGAAACTCTGTAGCGTACTCTTGTCTTTTCCAAAATATTATTGTCTCTTCTTGCCTTTGAGAGCTCGTTGAAAACTGAATATATCACAACATAGCAATAGTTTTTGAGTTATGAATAAGCAGTTGAGAATATGCGAAGCTTCAATTTCCCTATATACATCTGTTACACCTGATAAAATTCCTAAAAACGCTACTTCAGGTTACGTCCACCCTTCCGTATGTGATTATTATGATTATGTTTGGCTACGGCATTACACTCGAAGGTGCATCCCTCGGTATTAAGTTTTATCTGGGCAAACCGGATTTCGCCAAACTCTTGACGATGGAAACTTGGCTAGCGGCGGTTACACAACTTCTCTTCTCAATTTCAATTGGTTACGGTGGACTGATCTCGTTGGCCTCCTACAGCAAATTCAACAATAACTGCTACAGGGTTAGTTTTTGGAAATCGTGCAGGGATGGGCTATTCATGTATAATTTAAGCTATTAAGTAATAACATGGGAATGGTATTACTATTATTCTTATTATTTATACAGGTATATTCAGACCGGGCCGGGCTAGGGTGGATCGGAAAATAAGAAGCTTTACGGTTTTAGCTAGGTTATAACTTATAACGCTAGGTGAACCTTAAATTGTGCTGACGAAATGTTTGTCTCACGGTTTGTGCACAGACTATTTAACGATCTAAACAGTTTTGGAACCTGCCTTAGCTTCGTCATGGATTTCCTAAGTCTGCCCCATTGACATTTCAATTTCAACCTTTTAGGATGCTCTAATCGTTATTGTTGGTGATACTTTCATGAGCGTTTTTGGAGGAGTTGCAGTGTTTTCAATTCTGGGAAACATGGCGACTCGGTTGGGAGTATCGGTTGAGAAAGTCGTTGAAGAAGGTACGCTCCCGAAGTAAGCTGCCTGATATAAATAGTATTTTAGGCGTAACACTAGTCTTTGTTGTGTATCCTGAGTCTATTTCACATATGTGGTGCCCGACTCTATGGGCTGTACTATTCTTCTTTATGCTATTGTGTCTGGGACTCGGAACTGAAGTTGGTATGTATCTAATAATTGTATAGACGTATTGGGCTAAAAATGTGCTCGGCCCAGTTAAATAATTCATATTCACATATAATTCAAAAATACTGTTTTGAAAGGCTTCTTTTTTCGCCGCACGTTCCCTTGAAAGCAAAAATACGCAAATGACACTGCTTTTGAATGACTTGAATCTAATAACTAACTAAAACATTTTCAGCTCTTGTAGAGGTTATGTGCACTTCAATTTATGATCAATTCCCCTCAGCTCGCAAGAGAAAATGGCTTGTTTCGCTGTGTGTTTGTCTGACGTACCTTAGTCTTGGGCTCATCATGACGACCGGGGTTAGTTGAGGGATTCTCATCACGAATCAACAACTTAATCTTGGAATTTACCTCTCCTGCATGGTTTGGTTTCCATTTTGACGGGTGGGCCTGCACCGCTAGATAGAGGAGATTGTTGGGGCATCAACTTTCCGAAGAAACCTTTCTTGGGTCAGATCCACCACAGTAAAACTGCAAACCCTGGAGGAGCAGTTTTCGTTTCTTTCTTATAGGATTATCACATCCTGTTAATAAATTCACGTAATTGTAGAGTGGCTGGTATTGGTTTACCCTGTACAATGAGTTTACCGGCTCTACCTCGGCTTGTTTTATTGCTGCTCTCGAAGCGATGTTGATTGGATGGGTTTACGGTAGGTCTTCAAACCTAGTAGCTGAATAAAGATTCTTCATTTAGGTATAAAAAATCATAAACTGGATCAATTGGCCATCTTTGGAGCTCCTAAAAAGGCTATTTCGGCTCTTATTGGGCCTACTTCTCTGTACTGGGGATTGACTCTGATGACTGTCTGTCCTTTCATTGCCGTGGTGAGTTTATAGATCTTGGTAGGGGCTAACAAATCGGGCCCAGACCGTTTTGCAATTTTTTGTTCCGAAAGCTAGTTATGGTCCGAAAAGTGTTCGAAACGTTTCCAAAGCTTCTCAAATCGGGGTGTAAGACGTGTCTGAGTTTTACAAATTGTACAAACTAATCCATACAATAGAATAATAATAAGAATAATGCTAATATTTGTGCTAAGTAATGAAATAATATTGGTTTAGATTATTGGCGTTGCTACAATCTACAAACCCATAAAAAACGGTCCAATCAATGAGTCAATGACTGTTCATGGTGAAGAAGTCGGACGTTACCTCTATCCTCCACTGGCTATGGTGGGTTAACTAGGGATGACAGAAAATAGAAATGAGAGAACCGTCAAAATGAAAAATATTTCGAACAAAATTTTGCAATAGTTTTGGCGGTTTTTCTGGAACCTCATTAAAGCGGACAATAAAATGTTTAATCTGGAATCTTTCCGGGCATATCTGATGAGGACGAGTCTTTGCCCTCATAATATGGATTGACCATAGTTACTCCAGTAAATAAATTTGGGATGAATAAACGAATATAAATAAAATAATATAATACATAGTTGTAAAAGTAAAACTATGGTGAAATGTATATGCTTTTATTTTTCCAGACAGCTGGTTGGGCTCTCAACCTGATTCCTATTCTAGCAGTACCGGTGGTATTTGTTGTCAATCTTATCCAGAATATGAGTGAAGGAAAGGTAGAGTTAAGAGGACCTCAACGCGGAGTATAGTATATACTTTAGGATTTCGTTGAATTGTTCCGCGTTCAGAAGGATCACAAGTCGTATGGAAGAATTAATCATCTAGTAGCAGATGATAAACATGAAGCTTCTGTGGAGCCTAATAGGGTGAGCTAATAAGGAACCTGGGTGTTGCTTGATTTTGGTTTCATAAAAAAAAATTTCAACTTACTATTAGGTTAGACACTCAAGATTTTCAAGATATCTGTAATCGAACAGATCCCAGATAATTGGATGTTTCTGATAATAACATTAATTGTTTATACTTTCGTTTTAGGATTTTCAGTTATCAGCAAGATTTATAGTTTCATTTCAGCTTGTCCCCCTTGATAACAACGCCAACCCGCAGCCATCTGGATCCAAGGAGAAGACTGCATCTAAAGAGAAGACCGCATCTAAAGAGAAGACCGCATCTAAGGAGAACACGTTGAATGAGAAGCCTGCGTCTAAAGAAGCTAGCGTCTCGAAGGAAGCTGTCGCAAAGGAACCCACATCAAGAGTGGAAGTATAAGAAATTGAAAGAATATTTTGCACCATTTTTGCTGTAAAATAGCATATATCCTGCAAATAAATATTGGTTTTTCATGTTCTGCTTGTTGTTTAATAGCATTGTCTGTAAAAAGTATATATGGTTGGACGGTTACTTTGTAGAGTTGCCCGGCTCGGTTGGTTAATCCAGGTTCATGCTCAGGATTCATTCAATCGAACTGGATTCAGAATTTTACAGGCTTTGACCGACTCTGAAAAGAAAAGTTGAACCTAATTTATCCAACTGAACTGAATACTGGCAATCCTAGTCCCAACCCAAAAGGTAATTCTCTGTCAGATTAAACCCCGATAATTCCTTCGTTGATTATTTATTTATCTTAATTTGTGTTGTGGGTTACTGTATCTCAACAGAGCGCTCTTTCTAATATTTAGCTAGGAGGTATCAACCACCCGTTTGACAGCTAAACTGACCAAACAAAACAAGACCAACACCATCACCGCCACCGATTCTAACGGGAGAATACTTCCTCAAATTTAGATCTCAAAGATCCCTTTTACACTATTTTTATATATTTATATTATATATAATGTATATTTTATTTAAAAACGTAGACCGGTAGCGCTGTAAGACATATCTAGAATGTTAATAACAGTTTTATATTTTGGAGAAGAGTTTAGGTAATGGATAGGCATTCTATAGTACATTCTAAATTCTATAGTACACCTCTGCAAAACATTCATCCGTCGACTGTATAGAGGCACTGACAGGAACTCCAGTTTACTTCAATAGTTTAGCCTAATTATTTGAAACGGCTTTAAGGATAGGTCGGATTAGTCTGACTGCTCAGTTTTCGGAAATGAATTCAATGGACTTCGGTTACAGACCAGTTTATATCAACCAAGTATGAACTGCTCTTCCTTTCCAGAATTGTTAGCTAGTTCGTTATCTAGTTTCTCCTGCTGGTAAGTTTAAATATATTTTTATCTTTCGACACAAAGATATTATATAATACTAACAACATGTTACTTGAATTCCGCTACGAAATTAGATATTGTTTTTAATAACTATCTATAAAACTAGAGCTGGCTCTATTACACCCTCGATAATGCCAAGTCCTAGATCATAAACAACTAATCCGCTATCATCTGTCCTCGTGTACAAACTTTAGCCGGCTATCTTCAAAGGACTGTGTCTCGACCTTCCTTCCTTCGTTGTGGGATAACCTCACTACAGTCCTTTAAGATAATCTGTTCATCGATTATGCAACAGGCGCGCAGAAGAAAAGAAAAGTATGCTAAATACTAATTGGAGTCCAAAAACGATCCGAAGAAGAGAATTTAGCAAGATCTAGGAAGAGGTCAACAGCCAGCACCAAAGTTCTACTGGAAGTTGCGCAACTGAAGATATGAGGATATTTTGTTCCGAGAAGTTATCCATAGATGTTAGAAAGATCTTAGAAGGCTGAATGTTAGAAAGGAGTGGTCTTCGCTCAGAAGATTCCGAAATGAATGGCTGAAGCCCTGCCTCGAAGAAATCCACTACTCTTTGATTCGAGTGATACAATAAAATAAGCACTCTAAACACTTTATCCAGAAAGGATTTCAGCGAGTAAGCTCAAATTTAAGCGGACCAGATCATGAATGATTCACCCCAGCCGTCGAATTGCGAACAGAACACAAGTAGAAATGACAACGAAATAGAGACACTAGTGTTCGTGCGAACTTTTAAACAGTTCATTTAACTAATGTTTTCATATGACTACAGTTTTTCACTACATACACTAGAAACCTAGCTGTGACTAGGAACTGCAGCTTCAGAAAGCTCACTGACAGAATTGGTTTTGAATCTGCTTAACTTATCTTCAGAAAGTTTATCTACGGATACAGAATACAGACTACGGACTGTAGCTTCAGAAAGTTTATTGACAGACTTGGTGTTGAATCTGCTTAACCAAGCAACTAACACTGTTCACTATTTTTCAGTTAATATTCATAAAAAGCGTTTACAATTCTTTTATAATAATAAGCTTCTAAATAACTTCCTTTGGTCCGTGCATTATCTTGTCATTTTGACTGACGTTTCTGAGCAGACAAAGTCATTACAGATCGTAGATTTCCTGCCAACCGCATTTATGGTCATGATTACGTTGTTTGCAGCTATTTGCAGCAGTTACTATCTATTCTATAGAAGTTTCGTTGTTATGTAATGTTAGATAGTTTGAATATGGTATTTTGTATATCATGAGGGACGAAGTGGCCCAGTGGTAGAACCATTGCCTTTCAAATTAGAGGTCAAAGGTTGGAATCCCTCCAAAACACAGAAAAAATCTTGCTCAGGATTCATTTAATCGAACTGAATTTAGAAGTTCACAGGCTTAGACTTTGATAGAAATGCTTCGTTCACTCTGAAAAGAACAGTTGAACCTAATTTACACATTGTTTTAATGTGCTATTCTGTATATAAATGTTTGAATCCCTCCAAAAACAGAATCCTCATTCACCTATATGCTTTGCTATGAACTTCCTCTTTCCAGAAGTGTCTTCGCCTCACAACTTAGAGTTTTGCATCGTATTTTGCTCAGTTTTCGAATATCATAAAAAACACAACGTATTTCTCTAACCATTCTAATTTTGCTTTTAAATCTAATTAAGTTTTAACCAAACCCAAATTTAACTTCTCCCATATGTTGTTACGTAATCTGTTGATCTAGGCTCTTAATGATAATTGATGATGTGCATGTGCATTGGGTTACTGTAATTAAGGTTACGGTAGCCTCTCATCCATCATACTTATTACATTCAATATAGGGTAATTAACCGTTTAAGTAACCACATAAACAATAATACGAGAGAGAGTCAATATACAAGATAAAGTGTTACTCAAGATTAAAAAGTCTTCTGCGTATTTTTATTAGAAAGTTGCCTATTGGAGAAACTTTAAAAGGAAAAGTTTTGAGAAATCATAATTTTTTAAAACGATCTGTTAAAATTTGAATGCAACTGTAGTCGTTGGATTAATCGCTTGCAAAGGGTTACGGTACAAACTACAAACTATTTAGAGCTTGTTTGAGTACTTAGAACAAATTTAGAGCAAATATATGCTCTAATGCTAATTTATTAGACCTTTAACTGCAAACGACTAGAATGCCGACTATATATAAAGCCACTTTTTTCAATAGTATATTTTATTTGAATGCAATCTTGCTTTGTATGATACTTGTATTATTGTCAGCCTTCAAGAAAACACATATCTATTTGGTTAAATAAGAACTTTTCTTATTATTAGTTATATTCCGTTTCAAAACCTAGACTACATTGCGCCTCCTCATACGATGCGCGATGTGCAATAAGTGCCTTCAAATTCACTGGAAAATGATTTCCCTCTCTTCGAGCGAGAGAACTTTTGAAGGTAAAATTTACAACACCGCGCATCGTATGAGGCCGGCGCAGTGTTGTCTAGGTTTTGAAACATACTATAGATAATGGAAAATTGTCGATCGCAGAAACTTGATATTGAAAGAGACTATACCATGTAGTCATGTAAGTTGGAAGACAAACTTTTTCGACTGGGTTTACTTCTAACTACTCAACTCAAAGCTATAAATCTTTATACATTACCAATTAAAATAAAATGTATAGTTTAATAGGTGATTACTTGGTACAACTGTCGATGTACCCTGTTCTTCGCAATTTCCCATTTCTGACCTGTATTCGCTCACGACAACTGTTTTTTACAGCTCCACTAGACTGGCGGAGCAGACTTTGCTAGAAAATGGCGGGTTACTGTACTAAACCATCTGTTTTATGCTTATTTTATAACCATTGCCACACTGCGTTTACAATTCATAAGTCATTATTTACAACTTTTACACCCAAAGGCTATTTGGTGGAGAAGACTTTACTAAATGAGAAGTTTCGAAAGGAATCAGTTATGTTTAGCAAGAACTTTCTTGGTTCGAACAGCTTGTCCTGGTTAAGTTAGTGGCGATAAACATATCTTAAGATTATAAAGATTGTAAATTCTTCTCAACCAAGTACTTTTAAAGGAAACTTTGCTGAGTACTGCCTTCCCTCTCTTCTGGCGAGAGAACATTCAAAGACACAACTTTGCAGCAGCGCGGCGTAACTATTCACAGCGCGTGCAGTCTAGAATAGAAATGGACTATATAATTCGTGTTTCCATAACACCGGCTCTCCAAATGATATCGCCCTGGGACCTAGCGCTTGCCCGAAACCAGTCTTCTAATTGAAATTATCTAACTATAAGTTGTGAGTAAACTTTTTGAGTTTAGGTTGGATTTTCCTAGATAAGAACCCTCAATGCATCAAGTATTTGTCGCTGTGGCAGGCTCGGATTGGCCATTCTCTGGGGAATTGAAAGGCTGCGTAGGATTTGGTGTTCCGTATAAATTACCGTAACCCGCTGGAGTATTCCCCTGGGCGGCCAAATAGAATTCAATCTGATAGAGGGAGACAATTGAGCCCCGGCCTGCGCGATTCTTATCGCGAGCACAAATTTAGATAGTTTCGGATATTTTAACTATGAAAATTATGTTTATGATAGAGTTTTGACGTTCAACTCGAGGATTAGTTTTTAGTTTGGAAGATTACATTAAAAAGTCGTTTAATGTATACACGAGTTGTACTCTCATGAACTCATAAATTTAATAAATAAAACATTTTCAAAAGCAAGACCTAGGTTTCCAGCGCTGTATGACGAGCCTTTCGCCGTGTTATACAAAATGAATACACTTTTGGAGAAAACGCACCACGTCGACCGATTTTACATTCATTTTTATAACACTGCGCCGGGATACCGCGCTGGAAACCTAGGTTTTGAGATAGACTATACCAGCGGTGCTTTGTTGAAACAGAGTGTACCGTTCATCCCAAAGCCTAGACCGGAAAAGCGCACTATGAAAGCATTTTAGGCATTACGAGAAAATATACTCAAGAAGCTCAATTTTTCCAAAAAGATTTTAACATACTAAGATACCGCGCTCCTCTTCCAGTGTTACAAAGAAACCATTCTTGTATAGTCAGATTCAAAAGTAATAAGGCCGTATATGCTGCGTATCTCGACATTTCTAACACTGAGCCTGCTTGCATTCTAGGCGGGCGGTATCAGCAGATTGGAAACTTGCTTTCGCTCTGCCTTACTCAGACAAAATATTGCAACACTCCTGCTTATTAACATGGGCGTATTACTTTTGAATTCGACTATAAAAAATAAGAAAAAAGATCAGTCAAATACTTTTCTCAACCCAATGTGAAGTTCCCATCCTATAGCCTTTACTGATGTTATCTGTAGTTTAATTACTCTATCCCAATAGCATTGTGTTAATTAGTCGGCGACTTAGCTAACTTAAACCTAGTAGGATCATAATCCCCCTAAAATCGTGTGAATTGGTGTTATAGACTAATTGGTATGACAAGTTTAGGTAAGAAATGATGTCGGAATACTCCCAAGCATATTTCTTATATAAACTAATTAGTTTAGAACAGTTAATGAAAAGTTAAATTGTTTTGAAGGTTGGTAAAGTTATATGCAGCCTTAGCCTAAACAAAATAACTTTACAGTTAGGTTATTGGACTAGTAACATTGGTTTTATGATGTTCCCATAGTTAATTGACGCTTAAAACTATTAGTTTTATAATAAACCTTGCGAAAAAGAGGTTACAAAGTCAGTATTGGCCACATTCCTCCTCCGAAAGTACGAGTATCAATTATAAACGAATAACATATGATAACTTTTCTGCTTTTTAATTGTACTTTCGGAAAATAAACTTTTGTTATTATTATTATTAATAGGTACGTTTCAGCTTGGATATACTTATTCTCAAAACCAATCCCTTAACACTTCTGATCAGAAGAGCTCAATTCATCTAATAGCGCCCTAGCATACTAAAAAATATATGCCGTACCCTTTTCGCAGAAAATATTAATTTTGTTTCCTAATGTATTCATTTTTCTTTTTAACACTGCGACTTTCTGATAACTGAGGTCAACTACCTTTTTTCTACTAGTTTTTTAGGTGCCCGTGGCGCGATAAGGCAAATTCAGTGTTGCGTATTGCAAAAATCAGCACTTATGATCAGAAAACATAAAGAGAGTTATAAATATCAAATTTATGTTGAATAATATAATATATTAAATGATTAAACTCTTTTTTTCGTTTTTAAATTTAATTAGTTTAGAACCAATATCTTTTTTATTACCTAACAAACTATGCGCATCGAGCTGACACGCCCACTTTCTGTCCTGTGCAATACTGTCCCCACTAGCTGAGATTCTGAGATCAAAGTTATCTTATAATTGTATTCTTATAAAGTACTTTATAACTAATATAACTTTTAATACTCTAAGTAACATTAAAAAATTTTTTTTTCTTTTTATACTTAATTATATACATTACTCACTCATTTTTTGTACCTTTACAAACTGTTTTACAGAAATATTTAGTGTTAAACAGGCTCTAAGTTTTAAGAACATATGTTTTGTTTTTGCTACTTTTTCTACAGTAACCCTGAATTTTCTTAATGTCGTGTGTGGTAGCTCGTAAAACCTTCATGTAACTACTTATTTAGACGCCTAATCGGGTGACCAGATCTTGGCCATTTTAACCGTTTTATGGCCATTTATGTGTCAATGAACATAAAAACTGACACAACTATACAGAAGAACTGTAATTGAGTGAGTTTACTAGAAAAGGTTGTGTTTATAGATTAGGCAATATAGAGTCCGTTTCTAAACCTAGGCCGCCTGCATATGCATAGTCTATAACAAAAGACTTTTTTCCCGACATCAAACAAAAAATTGCGCATCGAACCGTATAATGGTTTTCCAATTTTACAAACCTTACACAACCACGCGCACTGCAGTCTTCTTTTTGTTATGGACTATATCAAAATTTCTTATTGTTCTGTATCACCCGTATAACAATAATAGTGGAGTTTTCGGCGCAGTGGTTCGGTAATTCATTCCGAACAAAAATGCCTTCTTTCTAATGTCTTGCTTCAAAAGTTCCTTGAACTCATTGAAGATAACTACAACCAATGCGAAAGGCTGGCTACTGGATAGTTATTGTAACTGACAATGCGTTGGTAGGAAATGGGCATTAGCTGGCTACAGAGCTGGTTATCCGGCCGGCCCGGCCCCGTCTGACCTCCAAAATTTCAGGCCGGGCCGGGCCGGTAACCAGCTCTGGCTGGCTATTAGAATAGAATAGAATGATTTATTTGTTACCGAGACCGTTAAAAACACAAATTGGTTCAGAAAATGGTAGATTTATATTAAAATATTAAATTTTAAGTTATTTGCCTCGGTAAACAGTAAACATTCTATTATATTCTATTTAGCTCGCTTTTCTTTATTACACTTATTTAAATATTATATTTAGTATTAGTAGTTAGTTTTCTACTACAACTGTTAGTTTATTCATAAATTGCAATACGAGCTGTCTTTTCGGTTATGTAATGAGGTAAAGAGGTCAATTACAACACAGCAATTGTACAAATCAGTTGGAGACCAATTGAGTTATTCTAAATATTATTTTTATTTAGATTTATTTTAGTTTAACTAGTAACAAAAATTGGGTAGAACTACTTTTTGAGCTACTATCGGCTGCATCAAGCGCTAAGTTTGCAGCCGATAGTAGCCGATAGTAGTGGAAATACAGCCGAGCAAAGTTGATTAAATAAAGTTGTTCAGTTTGAAATTCTCTATACATACATATAAAAAATAT
>JAQGAV010002092.1:0-17232 GCA_034691345.1 Phasmarhabditis papillosa
TTCGACGAAAATTGAGCAATTTCTGAAAGCCTTTATAACACCGCACCTTGCAGCCTTTTTATTGTTACAGACTATAGTTTTAGCCCGAAAAGACTCGTACAAGGGAGCAGGGGCCGAACCAGTAATTCAAAGTAATTTATCTCCTCTCATCGCACATATCACACCATAACTGGAGATTTTTTCGGCTCAGGGTTTCGGCAATTCATTGCGGAATCTTCTCCGCATAGACGGCTCATTTCTAATATACAGTCTTCGGAAGCTTGAAAACATAGGATAAATAAGCTGCCGGTGTCCTAAGCCTTCTGCAGCTTCGGGGAGTCGAACCCATAGCCTCAGAACTTCGCGGACTCAGAGACCGCAGCTCGAACCACTAGGCCGTACCAGTGAGCTGTCTATTAAATGGTATACGTGTGAAGTAGTGTTTTTGACAATTGTCAGGGGCTAGATTATACTACCTTTCAAAATTTCTTTTTAC
The DNA here is from genome assembly GCA_034691345.1 of Phasmarhabditis papillosa. NCBI lineage: Eukaryota > Metazoa > Nematoda > Chromadorea > Rhabditida > Rhabditidae > Pellioditis > Pellioditis papillosa. The sequence goes on from JAQGAV010002092.1 coordinate 476, forward strand.
ATCTAAAGTAAGGAGTTGAGTTGCTTTTTCTGAAAATTCAAAATGTGACTGAATCCACGATGACTATGGTTCGGAAGAGTAAATATAACTTATATTATATAAGTACTCTTTTCCCAATTGAACACAGACAGAAAGAATCTTTTTCTTTAATCATTTTCAGGACTTCCGGTATATGTATATCTAACACTGAACAAGACAATTCAGAAAGAAGTTCTCTCCCTTTTTGGTCTACAGCTCCGAACTCCTAAAACAGCTTCACAAGTTATTCACTCGTTCACCGGAACCACTGCTTGAGCAAAGACATTCATAATATGTACACAACAATACATTTGAAGATATCTTCGCTACAATTAATGAATATATATAGAAATAGTTGTTATTACAATCATAATGTATTACCAGCCGCCTTCGGCGTCTTCGACGCCAACCATCTGATCTAGCAAACATATAAATTGACTATTGCTAAAGCCTTCGGCTGCTTTGTCGCCGGTATTGATGAAATATATATTTCTAACAACATTATTTATGATTCTTATATTAACTGTTGTAGATTGAACAAGCCTACTCGACTCACGTGAACCACATTTTTTGTAACCAAAGCTAAGAATATTTATTTACAAAGCCGCCTACGGTGTCTGCGTCGCCGTTTCGAAAGTTGCATACAGAACCTCTCCTAACATCTTTATTTAAAAAGTTAGTTACACTATGAAGTATCTGAGAGAGCAAAACCTAAAACGCAATTGCAAATAATATGTTTTACTCCGTGTTGACCAACTTAACCCAAACAGCGAGTGATTGTGCAAAATAATATAGATTTAAAAGGTGGAAGTACGTAAAAGCATGGCCGACATTTTGCAAAATCGGCCGGTACCGAAAATTAGAGAAACGGGCCGGCCTTTTCTCAGCCCTGCGTAAAAGTTAACTTTTGGCAGTGTTATTTAACGTTTTGTTTTGAGAATTGCTTGCAAAACCAAGTAAAAGGAAACTGAAACTGAACAAAAGGGTACAATATATAGTTGCATGTGAATAATTATTCGCTTGAATTAAGAATAATGTAACTACTAAACACAAGGGAACTGAGTTACAGAAACAGGAACAATATTACTACAATACTACTACAAGGTATTCCTGCACTCTTAAGATTGCTATGGCTGGTCAATGAAATCCGCCACCCTGCCGGGTCCCTTTCTGTTCATAATTTTCATCAACGATTTTTCTTATTGCTTTGAATAATCTTTGTGCTGATGAACTGAAAACAGTCTGAAAACTTTCAAGCAGCCTTTTCGTTTGGAACGAATCGGTTGGTTAAAAGGGATATATGCAATAACTAAACACATTAACACTCAACACGCTTAAAACAAGCTTAAAAACAGCCTCATTGATGCATGTTCTTTGGTTTTTAGTCATATTTAAACTATTTACAAGCCATTGTTATCTAGTAGACTGGCAGGTGTTTGAAAAAAATTTGTGTCAAAACATATAAAAGCCCAAAAATACTGTAAATTAAAGATTTATCTTGAAATATATGTTAATAAAAATAATTTCGGGTCACTTTGAGTGACAAAATTGTCATATCGGGTCATAATGGGGACATGATTGGTGCCGATGGTTGGTAAGCTGGTGTCTGGCGCCAGTGGCCGTAGTATAGAACTGCCCGGGTAGCTAAAAACAGTTCAGAATTGTTGCCAGTGCCCGTAGTGCGAACACTGCCCGGGTGGGTGCCCGGGTAGTTTTAGCCTGCCCGGGCAACAATTCTGAACTGTTTGTAGCTGCCCGGGCAGTGTTCGTACTACGGGCACAGGGCACCCACCCGGGCAGTTCTATACTACGGCCACAGCTAGTTGGGGGGCAGGTTCTCGGAAGATTCCAGGCCGAATCTGTGTTCGGTTTCAAGCAATATTTAAACTGTTTACAAGTCATTGTTATCTAGTATACTAACAGGTGTTTTAAACACCAAAACTTGTGTCAAAACATCTAAAGCCCAAAAATACTGTATATTAAAGGACTGTAATTTCCTCTTTTAACTATAACAAAAATGGAACAATTCATCCGCTACGGCTTCTCCGCTGAAGCAATTCCTTTCTATAATTGCAGGTAACTTAGTGATTATTTGGATAAGTCGCATTCCTTTGGTCGTACTCTTCCAACGACCTATGGCTGTCCCTTACGACGATTCTCAACCAGAGCTGTTAACACGGCCCGGCTTTTCCGGCCCGGCCGACTTTTTTGGACCTCGGCCGGGCCGGGCCGGGCCGGAGCAGGCCGGTTTTCAAGACGTTTTCTGCAAGATCCTGGTTTGTCAGGAATTAATAAGCAAATTTTGAGTATTTTTAATTTTTGTTTTTGAATTAGCCATTTCTCATCACAAGGAATTTATTGAAAAATAACAAAACATAATGGTTCGGCGTGGATTCGAACCCGCGACCTCTCGCTCAATAGTAAAGGTTCATCATTTACCTCATTGACTACAGGTGGCTGACTACCCGGCCTATGCCGACCCGGCCGGGTTAACAGCTCTGTTCTCAACCCAGTTTACGGTAAAAATGAACTAAGTCCTCAAAAGATTGGGGGGATATGGATACGGGTAACAGTTTGCCTTCATTTTATGGCCACTGAACTATGTTGTCTCAAAAATTAACAAACGAATACAATTGTGATACATACTTGCGGGAAAGTAGAGTTCATCTCAAGACCTAGGTTCCAGCGCGGCATCATGAACGGGCGCTGTGTTATAAAAAATGAATGAACTTTTGGAGAAAAGGCACCACGTCGACCAATATTACATTCGTTTTATAACACTGCGCCCCGCTTGTGATACCGCGCTGGAAACCTAGGTCTTGAGATGAACTCTACTTTCCCGCAAGCAGAGATTCGTTCTTACTACTTCTAAGACTTAAAATATCGAAAGTATAGGAAAATCTGATGAAAGAATTTGGAATTCAAATTGTTTTCAAACTCGAAATTCGATCATTTCAGTCGTCCTGGAACTAAAAAGGGTAAAGTCTACACTGGAACTGTTCATTCTGAAATTGGATATGGCTCGTTAACATACGGAATAGTCACTGAGGTTCGAACATGAAAAGAAACCGAAATATTGTGTATTCATTTTATGAAAAAATCTTTGAGTCATATAAGAAAAACGTTTGATTATTCATGTTACGTTACACGAGATCACAAATATTAGGAGCGAACAAGTGAGACGAGGGAACCTTAGGAAGTGGGACTTCATAGCCAAGTACCTAGAGCCTATACCTATTCTACGGTTCAGAATCTTAATCATGCATAAAAGGCAGAATCATAAATTTATCTAGAATGTCAAATTCTCAGTTTAAGTTTCCAAAATATTTCATCTTATATTGACATTAACTGAACTTTCAGCTACTCTATTTGTTAGTTGTGAGGGCTATGTTGAACAAGGATATAATCAAATGGTCATGCTATAAGATTATGTTCCTTCTCGGTTAGTTTAGTTGTTTTCTTTAAAACCTCTATGTATCAGTACACCATACCGTCATGAAGAACTTCGTGTATCTGAATAGTTCAGGAATCTACGACATGATAGATATATTTATTAGTTCCATAATTTCTGGTGTATTCTTTATAAATGGTGTGGTTTATTGTCATTATCCAAACGGAATCTACATGATTGGAAGTATTGCAGTTGGTTAGTTAAACAATTACGGAAACTTACGTTTTCTAAAACATATTCATCTAACGTAAATAATTTTGATTTGTTTACTTATAGTCTATCTCAAGATCTAGGTTTCCAGCGCGGTATGACGAGCGGGGCGCAGTGTTTTATAAAATTAATGTAAAATCTGTCGCCGTGGTGACCGATGCTACTTCAAAAGTACATTCATTTTTTACAACACTGCGCCCCGCTCGTGATACCACGCTAAAAACCTTAGTCTTGAGATAGACTATATTATTGCCTACTTTAACATTTCCCGCAACCTGACGAACCGTGAGCCCAGTTTTCGCTATCCCATTTTGTCCCTGTATATTTTCTTTCCAGCTTACTGGTGCGGTTCTTGCTTGACTTGTCTGCTATTGGTTTTCAACAGACTTATGGATTTGTGGAAACCGTCATTAAATAAAAAGGTTATTGTCAAACAACTGTTTGTACCAGCCACGCAGCCCATCCTTACCAAATTACAATTTTATAGTCAGATTCAAAAGTAATGAGACCGTGTATGCTGCGTTATTCGTTATTTTTAAACTGCGCCTGCTGGCATTCTACGCGCGCGATATCAGCAGATTGCAAACTTGTTTTCTCTCTGCCTTACTTAGACAAAATATTGCAACACTCCTGCTTATTAACGCGGTGGTATTACTTTTGAATCCTTCTATACAACAACATCATTTGACAGTTTATAATTACGAACAATTACTGAATAAACAAAAAGGGTCTTATTTCAGTTATTTGATGGTCATCGCATTTTCTATTGGTTCTTAGCTCCAATTGTTTATACCCTATACTTCATTATATTCACTCCACCGGCTTTATTTAACCCGCATATGCAGGCTTGGTTTTTCGATCCATTTATTAGAGCGGAAGATTATGGAAAGGTAAGAATTAGCAGTTTTTTTTACCCAAAGTTACATATTTTATTTTAGTAATATAGAGAAGTTATATAAAATAATTTATTTCTTGTTATCGCACAGATCACACAGTTACTGTCTACTTCTTCCGCGCAGAGTTTCGGCCATTTATTTCTGAATCTTCCGAGCACAGACGGCTCCCTTATACCATTCAGAAACATGGGATAAATAAGCTGCTGGTTTGCCAAGCCTTCTGCAGCTACGGGGAGAGAAGAACTTCAGATCCTTACGGATTAAGAAACCGCAGCTCTAACAGCTCCAACTAAGTCAATAACATAAGGGAAAGGAATATGAACAAAATAACTAAAAATAATTGACTAATAGCCTTGCAAAACCACTTTGAAAATTAGCAGTGCGTGGTGAATAGAAATGGATTGGGGCGCCGTATTTAACAGTCCAATTGCGTGTTGGTTATGTTGAATCTTGGTAATGAGCTATAGTCGGTTACCTAATCGCTTGCAAAGGGTTACGGTACAAGCTGCAAACTATCTAGAGCTTCTTCGATTACTTAGAGCAAATATATGCTCCAATTTTAATTCATTAGACCTTTAATACCCAAGGGATTAGTCCGCCGACTATAAGTACTCCTGCCCTCATGCTAGTGTTTAGTTATTCAACAAGGCAGCTTTTGTAGTTGTAACTACTTGTATTCTCTATATACTTATGTGTTTTGTATTAAATAAAACACTGCGCAATGCTGGCCTACAGAATCAATCCAAGATCAGTCAGGTACAGAAATCGGTTAGTTGAATGGCTTTTAACACAAGAAAACTTGCAGGTTAACTATTCCCTAAGTAAACTGCCTTAAATTTATTCAGGTAAAATTTTGAATACTAGTTATATTTGGTTATTTGTTTTACGAAACACGAGATCACAGATGTTTGAAGCGAAGACACACAAGGAGTGGAGGCGGCGAATCAGAACAAATTTGCAAGAATTCTGTCTTCAGGGGGATTCGAACCATCGACCTTATGAGGCGAAGCTTCTAACCACTGGGCCAATTTGCCCCAAATCGTTTAACTTTTACTACTGGTTAATACAAGACATCATTTTTTAATACATAAATAAATTGTTATGTGCATATTTTCAGCGGAATGAAATATTTGCAGAGAACTCGCTTGAAAATTAAATATCTCGCTACCTGTGGCCGTAGTTTAGAAACGCCCGGGTGGGTGCCCGGGCAGTTTTTAGCCTGCCAACAATTCTCAACTGCTCGCGCAGCAAAAACTGCCCGGCACCCATATGGGCGTTTCTATACTACGGCCACTGGAACTACTGGGCCACCTCACCCCGAAATGTTTGGGACGAGGTGGCCCAGCAAAATCGAAAGCAACATGAACGTTCCACAAAATGCATATGTATTTTAGATAATATTTCAATCTATCCTTATTTGTTTCGCCAATCTGGTCACTGCCTTTATTTATATTTACATGCAATTCTTCCCAATTCCACTATTTCTCATATTTGTCGGAGAGTTATGTTGGATGATGGTGCATGGTAAGGGGCAAAAGCATTCATAGATGAAGATGGGCATTCAAGAGTATAGTCGGCGTCGAAGGCTTATTCAAGGGTATACGGTACGAACTGCAAATTTTATTGGAGCGCGGCCGAGAATGGCGCGCGAAAACGCGGACTAGTGAATAATGCAATGTATTACACCACATCTAACTTATTTTTTCGAAACAATTAATACATATTAGTGAACATATCTATTTTGCGCTTTTTCAATTGAGCACTCAGACCTTTAACTTGCATATCGTTTGTCCGCCGACTATATGTAACTTTGCATGAAAAAGTTTGCAATTAGGGTGATTTCTACATCTAAACTAAAAACCTGACAATATTCAACCGGAAACACGGCTCAGACTTTACTATTAGAACTCGTTCCTAAAAAAGTATATCATTGCAGAGAATAATTCCATACCAGAATTTTAAGGTATTCCTGTATTTGTATATCTAACACTGAACAAGACTATTCAGAAAGAAGTGCGGTCCATGTTTGGGAGTATTAAAACAGAAATACTGCTACTAAAGTTACCCGATCAACCTTGGAAAAACCGCCTGAGTGCAGTGATTTGAAAGAACTGTATCCTTTACCCATAATATGTTAATAACATTTGTATATACATAGTCAGCGCCAAGAGCAATGATGGAGTGTAAAGAACTCAACGCTCGTCTGAGAGCCTTTTGCGACCACCGTGCCAGCATCTGGCTACATCTCTCCCGTTTGATATTGTACTTTGCAAGTACGCGCGTGCATTGCCTGCAGGTAGGGTGTTAAAAATCTTAATACGCCAGTGACACTCCATTATTACTCTCAGCGCTGACTATATAACGGTAACAAGTAGCAAAACCTGCCTGCTATGAAAGTGACTAAATCTCAGGTCATCACAACAGATCTGATAGCCATGTTAACTGTATGAACATCTGTAAATAGAAGAGAATACAGAGCAAATGTGAGCAGCCAAATCTTGATGCACGAAACCTGGCCTATTTTGTTAATTAAAGTTTTGTTCAATATATATCAATCGAAAGAACTGGGCGATATCTATGCGATTGAGATTTTTCGAAAAATTTCATTCATTGGCTCTCATGAATGTACAACTTTAATATTTTAATAGGGACGCAGTCCTTTATTTCGTTTGTCCGCTTTGGCGAGCCATTTATACTTACAAACAAAAGCAACATTCAAAAAACGAAGTGATCGCGACGTAACAAACACATAAGGGTGGGGCACTGGCTCAATTCAGAACCGATCAGGATTGGTACAAAATTGAGCCTTTAATAATATATATTATGGTGATTGGAATGAGGAATAATTCACTGAAACTGTCAGATTCCTCTGGACAACCCTCCGGACTGCAGCGTATATCCGATGGGAATTGGACATGAGCGAGAGAACATAGGTGCCCGCAGTGTGGGGTGAAGAAGCAGAGACTCTTCAATGTGAATATACGAAAGGATGGATTGGTCTAGGGTATCAAGATATTGGCCAAATAGTTAATTATACTTAAGTTTATGAAGTTAATAATAAAACCGGGTAGAACTGTTCCAGATATATAATACATAATATATTCAGACATATATATACGATATGTTTTCCGTGTTCGAGCAATGAAAGTTCGAAGTTGCGTGCGTCCTTCTTTTACACTGAAAATCGACGGGGTTACTGTACCTTTTTGGAGTTTTGCAAATACAAATGCGATCGCAAAACTCTTTTTCCCATATTGAATCATCTATACTATTTGGAATATCTTTTCAGACTGATTCAAGAAGTTCAACAAAAAAAAGTTTTTAAAGGGGGTGTGATGGCCCAGTGGTTAGACGCTTCACCTTTTAAGCTAGAGGTCGATGGTTCGAATCCCCTCGATGAAAGAATTCTTGCTAATTTGTTCTGATTCGCAGCCTCCACTCACTGGGTGTTGTGCTATGACGTCCCACTTCCTATGGTTCCCTTGTCTCATTTCTTCGCTCCAAACAACTGTGATCTCGTGTTTAGTAAAACAAATAAACAAACAAACAAATTTGAATTTTTGATCCTGTAATACCGAGTTAGCGTCCACGCCAGGCCCCGATTTCAAACTATCACATCTTTATAGAAGAGTTGATGGATTACAGATCAAATTGTTTTAGCAACAGCAAAGATCTTTCTTATTATTTTGTATATTATTTTTATAAATATCTAACAAAAGTGACAGATTTAGCAATTATAACACATACTACATACAAACCACAGTTATCACTTATAGGGGGCTAGCCCCTTTATAAAGCGATACTTCAAGGTCAATTTCACAGTTATTAAACACTAACAATAAGATAATATTATTTCATCTGATTATCATAATAAATTGTTAAAGTTTTTAATTTTATTAATGTATAACAGAAAATTTAATATAAAGGTTGCCAAGAACCAAGAATTTGATATGATCTGTTGCAAAGCATAGACTACATGACACCGGCTTCGTATGATGCGCAGTGTCGCAAAATTTGCCTTCAAATTCGCTGGAAAATTCCTTCCCTCTCTTCAGGCGAGAGAACTTTTGAATGCAAAAACTCAAAATATGATTTATTATTAATTTCCATTAGGTTAAGTTTTGACTGGGTATGTCCTCATTCCATAGAGCAAGGTTTGTAGTGAAGTTTATGTTTCATGTGTATTATTACTTCTCTTTCTAAATGAATTATTATTACTTTTAAAATAAATTATTATTAAAGTGTAAACACTTTTTTATAGAAGTTTTCAAGTTTCCTTAGGAAATGTACCCTTTCATCTACCTTTATCCAGTAAAACAGTCTCATAAAGAAAAAGGATTCCGTGCAGTATCCTGTGGCCGTAGTATAGAAACGCATGGGTGGGTGCCCGGGCAGGGTAAAAACTGTTCGGGCAGCCACCCGGGCGTTTCTCTACTACGTTTCTATACTACGGCCACTGGCGAGATTCGGTGTTGAAGGAATGCACTTTGGAAGAACGGCTCCCAATTAAGCTACTTTCCAATCATTTATATTGAGCACTGCAGCTTCATATGATACTGCGCTGAAGACCTACTGCGCTGAAGTAACACCCGCATTGCCCCATCTTTTTGTTTATTATTACCTAAAAATTGTTAAATATAAAATAAATTGAAGTAATGAATTATTATTACCTAGCTATTGATGAAGACTATAGTAACATCAATATATTGTTTTTAAGCAGAACTATATAGTTCGATAACTGTTTGAGGATTTTAACTAATGCTCAATTGAAATACTTCTCATAATCTTTGAAAACTATAGTTTATCTCAAGACCTAGGTTTCCAGCGCGGCATCTCAAGCGGGGCGCAGTTTTATAATGTTAAATATGCATATGTTATGTTATGTTAAATAATAATATGCAAACATGAATGTAAAATCGGTCCACGTGGTGCGTTTTCTCCCAAAGTGAATTCATTTTTTATAACACTGCACCCGCTAGTGATACCGTGCTGGAAACCTAGGTCTTGAGATGGACTATAGTATCAATCTATCTTTTCAGAATGTCATTACTATTTCTAACTTGTTTTCTACCGTTAGTTAGTCCTATAAATGTATTCATTTGGAATCCTGTAATTGGTCAGAGCCACGTAAATTTTCTAGGAAATATTGGTGATCTATTGCATAGAGCTGGGCATAATGTGGTAAGGAATGATCAGTTAAAACATTTGTATTTCTTTACTCTTAATTTTGAACGCACTAATTCAGATAATAGTATAATCTCCCATAATTGTAACCTAAAAAGCTTCTCTTACGCAGACTGTTTTGTGCCAAACGTGACTTTTGAACCAATTACATGTAGTAAAAAGATCAGATGTTACCCCATATCAAGAATAAGCGAATAACAGTTTATTTTATTTGAAACAGGAAAAAGTTTCCGAAACATCTAGACGAAACTAAGAGTTCCTGTAAAAGAAACCAATTCGGATTCAAAAGTAATAAAACCATGTATGCTGCGTATTTCGTCATTTTTAACACTGCACCTGCACCATTCTACGCGCGCGGTATCAGCAGATTGCAAACTTGCTTTCGTCTGCCTTACTCTGACAAAATATTGTAACACTCCTGCTTATTAACCCTGCCGTATTACTTTCGAATCCGACTATACCCTGTTTTCATAAAGTTTATTCGAACAAAGTAGTTTTTCACAGATCAACCTTATCAAATTCTGACCAAGAGGCGCAGTGATTTATCGGTCACGGTGTCTAATAATCTATAATTACAGACTGTTCTATCTCCCATACATGATGAATCTTTAAAGCCTTTTGGAACGAAGGAAAATGTTACAAAAATACTTATAAGGCCCAAGGATGAGGTACAACAATGGGATATTGGGTTAGTTTTTATCTGAGAGCAATTTATGGGGCCGGCTTTCTTCTTCGTTTAACAATAATTTCGATATGTTATTCATTATTTTACCTAGTACTTGTAAGTTAGCATCAGGGATGTTCGGAATGACAAAAAATTAATTCCGCAAAACAGCAACCCGAAATCGGAATTTTAAATATTTCCTGAAACCGGAAGGAAAAATGCCGGTTACTATCAAAACTAATGAAGAAACGAAATTGCCAAAAAACGTAGGTAAGCATTCTGGACAATGTTCCAGTAAGGGCTTGTATGCGCTAAGTACGTAAGCTAAATCATTTCAGTGCCAATACCGGAGCTGTTTGGGATCACGACCAGGACCCGGATTACAATAACTTCCACTGGGATGATCTAGAAGGAATATGGGAACATATGAGTAATATACTGAAAGGTATGGAAGATTTTTAGAGAATAAGATTATTTTTGTAAAATAAAGTAGTTTTAAAAGCCACCAACTCACTGTTCAAATTGAAGATGTGCAACATTTTCCTATCGATTAACGTTTTCGAATAAACTAGTAATACAAATTATATAATCTGACAAACAAGTTATTTGTTCAGATATTATGGAAAATAAGCCGCTGATGCAGTCTTTGTTGGACTCGAAATGTGATGTTGGCATTTTCGAAGTGAACGAAATGAGTTCAGTTGCTGCTATGGAGGTATTTTGAAAGAAAAACTCACTTTTTTAATAGAAATTCTATTTCAAAAGACGATTGTCGATATAGTCAGATTCAAAAGTAATAAGGCCGTGTATGCCGCGTATTTCGTCATTTTTAAAACTGCGCCTGCCGGCATTATTCTCGCGCGGTAACAGAAGACTGCAAACTTGCTTTCGCTCTGTCTTACTCAGAAAAAGTATTGTAACCCTCCTGCTTATTAACACGGCCGTATTACTATTGAATCCGACTATACCGACACTGCGTTGAAAACAATAATAGACGCCATTTTCAAATAGCTGGGAACGGTTTGTTCCAGAATTTCCGAAAATGTTTAGAATATTCCATAATGAGGCTGTTTTATTTGCAGATGTTGGGTTGTCGCAAGTTCGCCATCGGCAGTGCTTTCGGTCAATTCGACTACCACAACTCTATTACTGGAATTCCACAGTTCACTTCTTTTACACCAAGTTAGTTTACTTTCTTTTATGTGTTATTTTCCTTTATCATTCACATTATTCCTATGATAGTAATAGTAGATTTCTTCGAGGCAGGGCTTCGGCCATTCATTCCGTAATCTACTTAGCAGAGACGGCTCCTTTCTAACATTCAGTCTTCGAATGCACAAAACATGGAATAAAAAGCTGTTCATTTCCCAAGCCTTCTGTAGCTACGGGGAATCGAACCCACTGTCTCAGATCCTCACGGATTCAAAGACCGCTGCTCTAACCACTAGGCTAAAGCACTCGCTTCTATATACTGTTCAAAAAACCTGAAACAATAGTCAGTTGAAAACACCTTTTTACGGTAACTACTTTGTCAAAAGCTTCAACAATTGAAAAAGCCCAGAATAGAGCGATTTTTCGAATTTGAATTTCAAAAAGAATGAAGATAAAACTACCACTGAAAAAACTCATAAAAGCTTTTCTTCTTCCAGGTTTCATGACTCCATATACTGATAAAATGACTTTCTACCAAAGATTCAAGAATTTGAAGCTTATGATCGAAGGAATGATTGCTTTAAATAAACAAGAGAAACTAGTAGAGAAGATTATGGAACAGTATCGGCCTGGATTCCCAAAATTATTAGATACACTTTTGGTAAGTGAATGCAGTGTTGGAAAATAGAACTGACAACTATCTTTTTTGAACAATGTCCGCTAAAAATTGTGAAATACACTAGGGCCGGCCAGGGCCGGGACCGACTTTTTGGGAGATCGGCCCGGGCCGAAAATGTGAAAAACGGGCCGGCCCGGTCGGCTTTTTCCCAGCCATGTTCATTACGAAACTACGAATCTAATTCAGGAAGTATATTAAACTCATGAAGCATTTGATTTATATATATTCTCTAGCATATATCTTCTCTATGCATAGAACTCTTCTCCGCTTTTTAAAAAATGTCTAAAACCATTTTATTTGTTTAGAAAAAGTCGGCCATTATTCTTATAAACGCTAACGAGTTCACTGAATCGCCACGGCTTAGGACGAATATGATACAGTATGTGGGAGGGTCAAATTGTTATGAGAAACCACTATCGGAGGTAAGAAACAGTTATAGTTGAAGTAAATTCAATCTCTTCAACATAACCTCTCAGTCATGTAAAATATTGTAACAATTTGCTGATATAGTCGGATTCAAAACGAATAATGGAGTGTAGAATATTATTTACAAGCCAAACGCAATTGCGTACAAGCAGTTGAAAATTATTTTCTACACTCCATTATTCGTATTGATTCCGACTATAGTTATGTTTTTGAAAAACACACTGTACTATTTGAACTCGGTTAAGTTAAATCAATACGTTTCGGATAATTTGCATATATGAGACTGATGTTTTAATGTTCTTAATTTTACTTATTCTAGGAAGCTAATCAACTTCTTTCAATTAGAAACCGTACAGTTCTCTTCTCTTTGGGTTCCTTTGCTAAGTCATGTCATATGCCGGTTTCAGTGAAGAGGGGTTAGTTATAGTCAGCGCCAAGAGTAATGATGAGTGTAATGAATTCAACGCTCGTCTGAGCCCCTTTTGCGAGCACCGCGCCAATATCTGGCGGCTAGTCTCTGTATAATATTGTACTTTGCACGTATGCGCGTGCAATTTGCCTGCGGTGCGGTGTTAAAAATCCTAAAAATAGGCAAGTGACACTCCATTATTACTCTTGGCGTTGACAATGCAACACTATTATAATTACAACGTTATTAGAAAAGAATCGATTCATGTAATTAAATAATCGAGACAATTTTTTACAGTGACTGCACAAATTTCATCTCTGGCATTTCTAAACTCGAATTTAACTAGGAACTTTACGAAACCGAAAAGCACAAGTTTGTAGAGGGTGCGAATATTGGGAACAGTTAATTCCAATGGTAGACACCTACGAGCGGTGGATTCCGTCTTCCCACAGATTCGAACCTCCTACTTACCAAGTAAAGCTTCAAACCACTGGGCTACCGCGCCGCGTTATTTTTCGAATGGACAACACATAATAAATGTTTCTGCTTTCAGCATTCGCAGAAGCCTTTGCCTCTTTTCCCGACGTTACTTTTGTATGGAAGTATGAAGAGTGTGTGGAAAGAGAATTCGATAAGTCCCTTTATAAAAATATAGAATTCTCCAAATGGGTTCCACAGAATGAGCTACTTAGTAAGTTATTTTTAAGAATAGAATTAACAATTAAAAAAACCTAGTTTAATATTGCATATTTAGACGACAATCGTTTGGTTTTATTTATCACTCATGGCGGTATGAACTCTATTCTCGAATCGTCTCATTCTGGAACTCCAATGATAACAATTCCTATATTTGCAGATCAAATGATAAACTCTAGAAATGCAGGTAAACGATTGGAAAATGTTAGAGGTTAAATGGAAAAGTCAGTTTGTAAAGGTATATCTACTAATAATGATGTATGATAAGCCATGGCTCGGCGGGCCCTAAGGAAACGGGACAGAGCAAATTCAGATGATGAAATATTGATGCGCATACCATGAGCTATTTCATGAATCAATTTTTGTTAATTTATACATCATTGGAAAAGCCCATAGCTCAATCTGTGCACCTGAGTTTTTTCGAATGATTCGGTTAAGGGGTTCCATAGAAAAACAAACTTTAATTTCAAAATTAGAGCTCAGTCCTTTAAGCCCATTGTCTCCGTTGGCGAGCCGTGAAGCCTACCAAAGCATTTAAAAACACGGTACAGTCAAAAAAAGCATTGCTGTTTCTGTTTTATCCAATAGAGATGGTTTTTATAAGTTTGAATAGGAATATCAAATTCTGTAACTTGATTTTCAACGAAGTTATTAGCTTTTTAAATCTCTGCCACCCTGCGCTTAGGTTCTCCGGGGGGCGAAGACCTGTATTCCCTGCAGTCTCTGAAAGAGAAAATACAGAAATACGATACCTACAAAGCCTACAAAGTAGCTTCTGTTTTCAGTGGAACGTGGTATTGCAATTAAACTAGATAGAACCCATATTAGTAAAGAGATCCTCGTGAAACTTATTGGAGAACTAATTGGAGAAGATAGGTAACGTTTTATTAACCAAAAATATAGTCCATCTGAAGATCTAGTTTTCCTGTGCGGTATCACAAGCGGGGCGCTGGATTATAAAGAATGAATGCAATTCTGGAGGAAACTCACCACGTCGACCGATTTTACATTCATTTTTATAACACTGCGCCCCGCTCGTGTTACCGCGCTGTAAAACTAGGTCTTCAAATGAACTATATCTTATTTGAATTGAGTTACTCTATACATTTTAGTATCTACCGTAAACGCGCCCTAAACATGAAGCGTATTCTGTCAGGTAGACCATCTCTCTATAGAAAGAGAATAGTTGATTGGATCGAGCGAATATCTATGGAAGACGGACCGATAGAACATTTACCACTCGAAACTAGGAATATGTCATGGTTTACTATACTTTCATTTGATATTATATTAGTTTTTATAGGGGTTATTCTAATTTTATCAGGTTTTACAACATTTATACTTAAGTTTTTGTTTAATCTAGCCAGAGTTAGCATTATTAAAGTTAAAGATAATTGAAGAAGTTTTTATTTTTTGAAATTAACCGCAAATTATAAAGTAGTTGTTTGTTTGGTATTAATATAGGTAATAAAGGTGAACTCAATTCTGTAATATAAAAATATGCAAAACATATTCCCGTGCCGGGAATCGAACCCGGGCCGCGTGGGTGAAAACCACGAATCCTAACCACTAGACCACATGGGATCTGTTCGGAATTCGAATATAATGCTCTAGGTGATAGTGCAGTTTGTAAACTTAAAGTTTCTGCTGTCGTTATAGAATAGGTTGTTGTTGATAGTGATTATAGAAGGGGTTCAAGAATAAAAAATGAAAACCGTTGAAAGCTAAAGAGCATAGCCAGGGCTCCGCAAATTCCGAAAATTTTTAAAACTTTTCCGAAACCGGAAACGGGAATGGTAACGGGAATTCCGGACATCCCTGGTCGGAATAGGCCCGTCGAAAAATTGAGACTACTATAGAAAAAGTACATGTTTGAATTTCCCGCCCTTATTATTTACGACCGGTCGTAAATAACTTGCGGGGCTATTGTGGACGGAGCCCTGAGCATAGCTATGTCCACAATAGCCCCGCAAGTTCAAATATAGTCGCCTCCACTTACGCATTTGTTAGGAGCCGAGATGTGTATAAATTAAAGATAATCAATATATGTGTATTGTACACAACATATGCTAGTCTAGAATGTTTTAGGTCATTATATACAGCTACCACACTAGCCAATAGTTAGAATCAATTGCATAGTTTTGATGATATATGCATAAATTATTTCAATTTTTAACTGTCTATTATTATTTTTGGCTCTTACATACTGTTTTATACTATTTTTTTCATTCCATTACTTAGTTAGTAAATTCACTCTGATTCAATCAAATGAAACGATATTTTGTATAATTTTTCGTAGAATACCATTATTATTATAATTTCGAGGGTTCACCTTATTGTTTTCTTTCTATAAACGCAATAATAACTTTAAAAGCATGGCACTTTATATTCATTTGTTAAACAAGTATCTTCTTAAATAAGATACTACCTTATTACTATTACTCTTTTTTATCAAATCTCTTTTTTAATGTTACACAGTTCCGTCTGGGTCACGTTGTTGGCCCACGGTGGCACCGGCCACCGGGTCTGCAAATGGTTTACCAGGCGGCCGAAGCCGTACTGTTTCTGCCATCATGTCCTTTGATATTTTGATCCCTGTACCTGCTGGGAACTTCCAGTGGTTGGAGATCAATTCTCCTTCTCAGGTGTAAGTTTCTGGTAATTATACTTTTTGTAGCATGTCACGCCCTTGGAAGACCACGCAAGTAAGACCGGTAGACAGAAAGAAGAAAAGGTAAGTCCAAGAAGACAGAACAGGTAAGTTTAACCTTTACTTAATATTTATATTAATAAGCCAAATCAGAAATCCCAATCAATTCTAATTCCCTAGTTTTTTTATATGTTAAAATATAACAAAGCAAGGAGCTCGGGGACGAGCTCACCGTAAAAGCGGCATGTCACGGTTATGATACAAGAAAATAGTACTTCCAGAATCCCAACCACTCAGCCTATAGCCGCTCCCCTCACCAACG
>JAQGAV010002093.1:0-17230 GCA_034691345.1 Phasmarhabditis papillosa
ACCTGTATATAGCTTTCGTCTTTGGTGTTCTTCACATATATCCTGGGCACACGCATGGAATGACGACCGCGGTCCAGTAGGTCGTGATTCTGAAATATAATCGTTTAAAGTAAAATCTTTGATTGAATTTTGTGATATTATATGTCTAACATTTAAAGTATGGTATTATTAATAAATTATATTGTTTGTTCGACAATCAACTATCGACAAATGATGTTATCAACTGATGTTCGTATTCTTTAAATAACTTCTTGAAGCATTTCACATTTGAAAAACATACAATCCCCATTCTCGAAGCTCATAAAGCTTACCGTATAATAAATCGGAATCAATAATGTCATTGTATGTATCTACAATACTAAATAAAGAAAAAGGTATTAGAATATTTAAAATTAAGAGGGTTCAGACCGGCTGAATTAGTGTTATTCTGGCTTTTCAGCCGCAGGAAAATGCGGTTTTCGGGTCCAGTTGGTCCCTTCACGAAAGAAGCTGCGTGTTAAGAAGATTAGAAGGGAACACAGCGGAAAACAAGAAGAAATTAGACAAAAAGACTGATTCATAGTCCTTTAAAGATATTTTGTGAACATGGAAAAGCATGAGCATCTTTTCATTTAATTGTACTTCAGGATAAATAAATACTATTATTAGCAATAAAGTTTGTAGATCAGAATTTGGAAGTTGGCTAATAGGGTTATAATAGGGTTAGCTGAACTATGGTAAAGTCAGACTAAACTAAACAGTTAACAACTAAAGATATCAAATAGCAAAATATTCTTAATTTTGCTTATACAATATATGTAACTATCTCAAAGAGCTTAGTTAGAATGTCAATATATACTTAAGAGTATAGAAATATTAAAACACCGTTTCATGTACTGTCAGTTCCGGGCTTTATAACTTTTTTCAAATTCCGAAGCTTTGCTAAATACGTGACAAAACACTGCTTCTTGCTTTTCATAGTCAAAATGTTTGCGAAAAATGGTCAAATAATATTTTTCCATCGCTTCTATATGCAAAATCACGTTGCGATTTGCATTGTAAAACAATCAGCAGACCTGAATATTTGTAGAAAAGTTCGCCGAAAGCACAATAACATTGTGGTGAAGAGCAGAAAATAAAAATGTTAGTTTTGAATGGTTGCCATTTGGAAATTGTGATGAGCCTCAAATTATGTCTATATCAAGATCTACATTTCCAGCGAGGTATCCTGGGCAGTGGCGGTGTTATATAAAATAAATATGGAAAATATGGAAAAATAATTATATAAAAAACGGATGACTGGAAGTATTCTCTTCAAAAGTACATTCATTTTTATAAACACCGCTTCTATCCAAGATATTGCGCTGTAAACGTTTGGAAATTTAGATACAAGCTAGAATACAAAGTGCAAATAATTGTAAGTATTCGAAAAGTTTCATTCAAGCTTAACAAATGACGAACTACAGTGAGCTAATTGTGTAACTACAACTGTAAATATTATATGTATTATTGTATAGATATATATGAAAAACTAATTATAAAAGTATTTTATATATTCTTTCAAAACAATAGAAAACTCTCGAAATCGTAATGCAAAACCCATTTTGAACTGGCTTTCGTCGGCGATTTGAAACTTTGTAAATTGCGCGGATTGAAAAAAGAGACAAAAAACTTGGATCGGCGTGTTTTCTTCACTTCTCTATAGAAATGCGTTAGGAAAATGAAGTTACGATTTAGTGAATTTGATAACCTTTGAGATAACCTTATTATATTTGAAACGAAGGATGGGTTATGCAATTTTCCTATTGGGAAGATGTTGGTATAGTTGAATACTTAATTGAATAATGATTTAACTTGTTTCGAATGCCTCAAATGGTTATAATATACCCTTTGTCAGTGTTGAAAAAGGGATTTCACAAATTTCATAGAAGTATTTCATACATATTCCTAAACATTGCTGGATGCCGCTATCTCCAAATTAGAAATGCTTCAAAGATATATTCAAGCGTGAAACATATTTTGAAAATATTAGCTGTGAACGCAATGGAGGCAACAAGTGATTAGATATTCAATATATGATGAGTTTTTCTGCCAAAGTTGGTTATTTCAGCGAAATTTCGAGAAACTAAGGCTGCTCTCGTCAAGCGAAAAATAAACATTACAAATACCATTGGAATGTTAATAACATATTGGAAAATGAATATAAACTATTTTCTGTTCCATTTTTAACTACAAACAATAATAGTTTAAAATAACTTTTATAAAATGTTTAGATCGTCACATTCTTCTTTCTTGTACTGATTTCGTAAACTTTAAAAGTTCTCTCGCGAAATTGTAAAGTTTGTTCACGCGCACGTTTACAATAGAAACGAGAACATACTAGAAATAGGGGTATTTGCTCAATTTCAGAGGGTATTTGGCATTTTCGAGTCTTTCAGTTGGTTAGTAATCAACAAACTTTTCATATTTTCTATAGTCCATCACAAGACCTAGGTTTCCAGCTCGGGACCAGAAGCGGGGCGCAGTGTTATAAAAAATGAATGAAAAATCGGTCGACATAGTGCGTTTTATCCAAAAGTACATATATTTTTTATATCACTGCGACCCGCTCGTTATACCGCGCTGGACCCCTAGGTCTTGAGATGGACTATATCTGTATTTTATACTTATGTATAACAAAAGTTTCAGAACAAGTTTTAGGCAGTTAAACTTTCATTTTGGAATGAGCAGTTCAAGAAACCTCCACTTTTTTTCAGTCTGTCTTACTTTCTTCGATTTCTATGTTCCATGTTTCGAAAAGTTTTCAATTTTCATTTCAATCCCACTAACTGTTTCGAAGTGATCATAAATTTAAAAGTGTTCGATTTCTGATGAAATATTTATAGATTTTTGTATTTCTACAATTCAATTAACCCAAACAATACGTTTTATTCGGGGGATGGTATAACTTCCCTATAAAACCAGCACCTTATTCTCTATACCAGTTACTACTAAGCCCTAAAGGCTATGAATTTGGTTTTGAAAAAGTGTCCTAATCGCTGCAAAGTCGTACAGGTAGCATGCCTTTCATGCCGTGGAAGGGGGGCTTCTTTTTCTCAATTCGGAGTGATTTCGTAGGGTTTTAAAGGATTAACTGAAAAATGGAGCGCAGCGCACAATACGATTTGCAACGACCTCCCTTCTGGGAAACGGTTTTGGTCTTGGGTGGCATATCAGGTACTGTAATGAAAACAGAGAGAGGTAGTCAATATCAGCTGAAAAAGTAAGTTATAGTCCCAGGGGACAGGACCAAACACTCAAAATTAAAACAAATAAACATAATGTTCTCTATAGCTCAGAAAAGCAGCGTTATCTGAACCATTATTGCCTTTTTGTTTAATGTTAATAGAGTTCGGCATAACCCCAGGGGATAGGACCAAAAACTCAAAATTAAAACAAAATAAAGTTATGAATTTAAGTTTTTAATAACGACAAAACGTTATTAAAAACTTAAATTCATTAAAATCATTAAAAATGTAATGAAACATTTGAGAACATTAAACTTTTAAAAACATTTTGATTTATGTTTGCGTTTCGTAATAAACGTGTCTATTCTATTCTAAGAAGTATCGACAGGATCATGACGGGGAAATGCCGGCCCGTTTCTCAAATTTTCGGCCCCGGCCCGGCCGACCTGTGAAATTTCTAGCCCTGAACAGGATTACTGTGGTCATCCAGCAAATTTAACATGAATGTCAAAAACCTAAGAATAGACGTTTCGTGATTAAGTCAGTAAAGTAGATGTTCAAACTAAAACTAACAAATGCTAACAAATGTGACGAATCTAGAGTTCATATATCGCGAATACTAAACAAATATTGAAGAAATAGGGGGGTTTATTCATTCTTTCTGAAGTTCAAGAGTATATTTGGAAAACTGTCATGTAGTAAGAGATATGTTTTCAAGTTTGAAATAAAAGAAACATAAGAGTTTTCCAGTTTTGAAGTCCTTACATTTCTCAAACATTTAAAAATTTTACTTATTACTATTACACATTACTTATTACTTATTACAAAAGCAAAGATTAATTACTTAAAATCTTGTTCACCGTAGTTGAAAAAGAGTGAAACATTGCGGATTCGTAATTTTTAACATACAAAATGCATAGAAACTGTGGAAAAGTTTAGCAACGTTCTAGGATTAATATTATAGAAATATTATAATCGTTTTTATATGATTCAATGAATGAAAACCTCTTCAAGATAAATTTTGAAGGACTACTTTTAAAAAAACAAGTTTGAAAAATCAAAAAAAAAAAAAAAAGGCGCATTGCGAAATAAGAAAAACATTATTATTTATATTAAAAATCAATAAATAATTCAGAATCAATGTAGATCCTCACCTCATCACCAGTTTCAACAAAAATAGGAATATTTCTCGTTGTCGGTGCTCGTACTGGTATAACGCACACCGACGAAGATTGTGCTCGTACTATACAATAACGAGCCATTCATTTGATAAATTTATAAAGTTAATAGCAAAAATAACAATAATTATAATAATAATAATATCTTAGAATAGATCACTAGTTCCAAAATATGTAATAGCTAGATAAATATAGATATAGTAGCTTAATAAGTCGGAATATCCTCTGAGACTATAGCTTCAAGTGCAAAAAGCTCAGTTTCTAGCCGGGGTGGCCAATTTCCTAAGAGGGCAAATCTCTACCCTGTGTTTACGCATAAGGCCGGGGCCGGTTGCGCCCACCCCGTAGAATACACCTTCGCTCCGCCCACTTTTGTCTGCGCTCTCTCGCGTTTTTGTGCGGTATGCGGCGGTCTCTCGACGAGGATTGAAATCAGGTCGAATTCATGGATACCTCGGCTAGCATTGGAGAGGGGATTATTATATGCAAATTAGTGTAGAGAGGTGAAATTAATATTAAAAGTGAAGGTTAGTGTGGAAAGTGAGAATATAGTTAGAAATATTCAATAGAAAGTTCTGCAAAGACAACAGGTAAGGTCAGTTAATCAAAAAGTTTGCAATTGGAAAACCTATCGTTTTTTTTTTTGTTTATTGATATTTTAAGAAACACGAGATCACAGATATTCGGAGGATGAAGTGAGACGAAGGGACCATAAGGAGCGAGGACTCCATTGCACAGCACCTGGGGAGTGGAGGCGGCAGATCAGAAATTTGCAAGAATTTTTTCTTCTAATCTACATCTTCTAATATTCTTCTAATATGTTATCGAAAATTATCGAAAAAAGCTATCGAAAATTACTGGTCAGATCAAACTGGCATCTTTGTTTTGCTACTTTTCAAAGTAAAGTTTAGTTAGCTCAAAAGTTTCATAACTTTTAGAGGGCAAAGTAATGTTATCGACAGTTAATGTTAAAATGTCTTCTTCTTTTGGTGCGAATAATACAGTATTACTGATTAAACAAAATCAGAAACCAGATTATAGAATATTAAAACCTAATATTTAATAAATCCTGGGATATGTATCTGACCGAAACAATAGAAAGCAGACCCAGGCCAGAGTGTGTACTCAGAACTATGTGTTCTGCTTGTAATGTATCATAGATTCATAAACTGTATTTACTAACCTGGTTTAATATCTGTCTTATTGAGTATATTCGTTCCGTCTCATCCTGTGTTCGAGCATTCATCATACTGCTAGACATCTAAAAAAACCGATTTACAAAGAGACAAATGATATTTATAAGAATTTTTGATATAGGTTTATTGATTGTAAACTACAAATCAATTTTAATAACAAAATTTTAATACACAAAATCTGAGACGTAGAAATATCCTAACTTTGTTGGATGTTAGACAATAAAGAATTCTAGGAGCAAATCCTAGATGTGTTTTGCCGAAGCGTTTGGGATTAATTTATGTCAATATAAAACAAACGATATATTTATAGATCAGATCGTTTAAACCATTGCTTGGTACTTTTTAATTGGTATACTTACTATTAATGGTAATTACCAAGTAAATCAAATCCTAGATGTGTTGTGCTTAAATATTCAAGATAAATTTATACAAAAATAATGTTGCAAAGAATAAAAGTTCCGAAACCTTCGTGGGTGAAACTGATAACCTTTGAACCGAGCAATGCAGAATTAACGCAAAACTAAGGTATATCAATGACAATATTGAAGAATATTCTACTTCAAAACAATAACCAGCGATTTTGAGAGAATTAGAGTAACTCACAGTAAAGTACCGATTCTCTTTCTCATTAAGCCTAGATAATTCAGGTATTGCTTGAAGTTTCTTAATTTTGTTTGTTTTATCAACAGTTCTAAGCTATTATTACGTATTACGTATTTACTTTTCAAATGTATTATTCTTTTGTCTTTTAATAAGTTAGCGGTAAATAAATATTCATCATCATCATCAACAATTCCCCAAACTACATACATAAAACGCTTCCTTGAGAATAGGCATCTAAGAATTCAGGTCATATCCAACTACTTGGCATAGAAGTTAAATTCAGCGTAAAAAATGAGATTCTCTATTAAACCACTAATGAAAAACAATGAAATTGAGAAAAGAAAGCTTTCTCTTGAAATTGAGGGCGATCTAGCGTTGAGATAAGAACTGGCGCTAATTGATGTCCGAGTCTTGCCAGGTCTATAAAATGATTTATATTTTAGAAGTATGTTTTATTTATTTAAAGAAATAGGTAATGGAAACTCTCTTCGTTGCAACACTAAGCTTCACATTTGCCGAGACTCATACATGCAGTTGAAACAGTTCAATTTCTGAGAACACCGAAGCTTTGTGCTGAACAAGTTTAAGCTATAGTACTAAATAATCACATAGTTTTTTTGCCGAAAAGTTGTAAAAGATATACTATATACATTAGGAGGGATAAAAGGAAAATATTACCGGAATGTAATTCATCGGCTGTTAAGCTTGATTGAAACTTTTCGAATACATAAAATTTCTATCGTCAATCTAGTCTGCCTTATGGATCAAGCAAAGGTTCGGAATCATGTAGAGAAACTGGACTAGACCCTGGTGAAATTTTGGGTTTGAACGTAGAAATACCGAATAATCTAATAACTAGAAATAGACAGATATATACAGTAGAACTATTGAACTACATCGTTATGCAGTCAAATTAACAAGTAAAGAAACCGCGTTAAAATCAAACGGCTCATTTATTAAGTATTTTACTTTCAAAGTTTGCAAAATGCTCAACTTTATCATAAAAATGCGCAGACGACACGGTCTGTACAATATTGAATAACACTATATCTCTCTTTGCTTTGAGTATAATATAGCTAGGTATGTGTGATGCACAATGAATGTGTTTGTTAGTATAAGAGCTACGTGTAAGAGTTTCAGTCAACAATGTTACTGACAAAGAAACCATTTTATTCGTTTAAAAATCTTTGTTAAATTATACAAAAATGTAGAAATCTTTATCTTTTCTTTTCCGAAAGTTCTTTGCACAAGAAAATAATAGATGTAGCTATAGCACATGCTATGTAGCTGCTATGTTTCATTATAGCTAAAGAATGAAAATTATGACTATAAGTAATTGGACGAAGATTTATTGAACTTTTTATGATATATCATATGAACGCAGAAAATTTAAATAGAGCGAACATTTGGCCCACAAATGATTCAGCAGAATTTTAGACAGCAGAAATAAGTTAAAAGACGTCTGCATCATATATTA
Organism: Phasmarhabditis papillosa; assembly: GCA_034691345.1. NCBI lineage: Eukaryota > Metazoa > Nematoda > Chromadorea > Rhabditida > Rhabditidae > Pellioditis > Pellioditis papillosa. The sequence goes on from JAQGAV010002093.1 coordinate 7,661, forward strand.
GTCTACTTAGTTCCAGAAAAAAGGCTACATGTCCGGACTGGACCATCACATTCTGAAAGAGTATGCTATGTATGCTAGCAAAACAGTAAGAATGTTAAAAACACTCCTTCTAATTTACCAATAAGCCTCGAAACATAGCTAATAAAGAAAGACCATTGCTTAGTACTGATATACATATAATAAGTACTCTGCAATCAACTATGAAATTGGCAAACTTTCAAAACCTATTCAAAAAAAAAACTTTATAATTACAGTAAAATGAAAGTCCAAATGAAAATCAGTAAAGAAAACAAGTATCGAGCACAGATTCAATGATAGCAGTGAAAATTAGAGAGAAAACATCTTCAAGATAATTTTGGATGCTAACTATTAACTAAAAATCTATATTTAGTATCCAAAATTCAGCCTATTTGGTCCCGCAACGCTTACCAGCGCCATAGGATCCGCCCCAAAAGGTGTTCAAATTAACTGTACAAACAGTATGGTAGGTGAATGTGGGCGCCTCTAAAAGAAAGAACCGAGCCGAGTCCGAAAGCAAGTTAAAACTAAGACCAAAGAAGAAGAAACAATGGAAAGGACTAGGAAAACAACCACCAACCGGGAAACAAAACCGAACAGTGCACTTTTAAGCTCTGGCCGCTACAAAACATGATGGATTGGGAATTTCTCGTGCCGACCCGGGGTTGGATCCCGGAATTTTTATGATCTGGATTTGGATGTGACAGGATGGATGATATGACAATAAACTTTGTCTTTATAAGAGTTTCAAAATTGTGACTGGAAAGTGTTCAAAAAAGGTGTCTAAGTTCGGATTTTCGGGTTTTTGGGTAACTGAAGCTAGTCTCAGAGACTAGATATTAAAAATTCTAAATTGGGTCTGGTAAAGGAGAAATTCTGATTTACAAAAAGGTCAAACGTCTAAATTTGTAGGAATGGATACCATTTCCATGGATCGCCGGCCCGTGGCCGTAGTACAGAACCGCCGGGGTGGGTGCATGGGCAGTTTTTAGCCTGCTAGGGCACCCTCCTGGGCGTTTCTATACTACAGCCACTTCGTTGGATCCCTGAATTTCTGAATTGGGCCGGCCCGTTCCCATCTCTGCAAATCATCTTTAAAATCCTGCGATTTAGCAAAAAAGTACAATCGTTAACGTTCCAATTGTTAAATTTATCATTATCATATAATCATAGAATCATTAGCCACAAAGCCATAGTTTGCCTCAGCACCCTGTGTGGTTTTGTATGGGTCGTCGCTCCAAATATATGTTATCTGCTGTTATTAAACATTCTAACCTCAGTATTTAAGTAACTTCGATTCCTAATAATAATTTATTAATTCTTTAATAATAAACTATAATTAAATGAATTTATTTAGTCTGTGCCACCCGCGCCTTTTAATATTCTGTTTGTTCATACGGGACTCTGGTGGTGCATAGAAATTTGCATGTAATACGAGAAGCGACGAAAATATATGAAAATGAAGTGAAATAAAATAACTAAACGACTGGAAATAAAAGGGAAATGCAGTCAATTCTTTATATAGTCGACGGACTACTTGCTTGCAGGTAAAGGACTGTGAATGTTGCGCTGGAGCGCTAATAATTTTGGGTTTCAGTCTAATTCCCCTTAGTATCCGCGCTCCTTTACGAAAAAACTTAGGATTGTGATCGACTATATAGTCTGTTGCAGTAGCTAGATTTCCAGCACAGCATCCTGGGGAGCAGCGGTATCATTTAATATGAATGAAACAAACGGTTAATTGAAACGTTTTCTTCAAAACTACATTCTTTTGGTTTTAACATTGCTTCTTCACGGACACTTTGCTGGAAACTAAGCTACATCGAAAGTGTTGTCCTAATTTTGATTTCCCAGGGTTCAAGATTTGTAAACCTAGGATTGTGATACTGATGGATCGTCTACTGCTTAATCTCTAATGTCAGCTTCTCTAATATTGCTTGAAAACATTTGGGATACAAATCACACCGCACTTTTTGAACTGGAGAAGCGGAACAATAAGTACCCTAGACCAAGACCAAATCTATTACGCAAAACACACAGTAGTTGCTTAGCGGAAAAGGTCGTCAGTATCATTCAAACCGAGTAAGACAAAAGTGTTTGCTCAGAGAATGTTTAGTCCGTGTCACTAGCTTAGGTTAAAAGAAGTTTCCATTTTCAGCAGCGGGCGAAGTTCAAAGCACTGTGCCTCGAAATTATAGCAACTAACTTAATCGAAATTCCTTCAAGCACAACTATTCATTCAGATATCTTTGGTATTCATTTGTGGCAAATGAGGCAAATCCTTTATTGTATTTAACTTAATAACTGAAATAACAAATAAAAAGTTATTATTATTTTAGGTTGTTTTAAACTAAATGAGGAGAAGAAACATTTCGGCTACGTTGTTAGTAGGAAACACTAAATTCATTGATTCAGTAGGATTATAAGATTTAAAGAACAATTTAGAATAGGAGAGTCACAACTAAGGTGTTCAAACATGCCCTTTCTTGTTTGCAAATCATGAAATCGTTACTACTATACTTTTATGACTACAATACTGTTTTAAAGATAATGTAAAACATAAAACGAGAAAACATATAGTCCACGGCTAAATCTCATGTAATTGGATACTGTAGACACCCCCATGTGGACAAAAAATAACGCTGAATTGCGTACATTTTAAAAAAGAATCTTGGATTTTTTCCTTAAAAAAGCGTTTAAAGATATAGCAATACTTTTAGAATTTTGATGATTATGACTGGGGCGCAATATTCGCAGCCTGTGCCTACATGAGATTCGTCCGTAGACTATAACTTGCGAAATAGAAAAGTCAACAACGGAACACCATTCTGAGAAATTACAAACTGTATAAATTCGAAATAGTCCTGTTTTAACGGTTCTGACTTCCAGGTCCCACTTATATTTCATTCATGTTTGAAAAAACGAAAATTCAAGAAAGTTAACTATCAACAAAAGTGACACAAATGATCTAGTGTTCGAACAACAAATATTCTATTCTATTCATTCATTCTACAATATAATAGATAATAGAACTTGCTTCTTTCTCGATTAGACTATTTAAAAAAATGTAATTGCTGAAATTAAAACTGAGAAAAAATAATTAAAAGATGACCTGGACCATATGTAAATCATTAAGTTCATAATTCATTAAGTTCATTCATTCATTCATTAAGTTAAATACATTAAGTTAATATTCATTAAGTTAAATACAGTGAGTGTTAGAGTAAAAATATGTTAATATATAGTCTGATTCAAGAGTAATAACCACGTGTTAGTTACCAATTTTTGGTCAATTTTGCGTAAATTTTCGTTTTTCTAAAAATTGCAATCCACTATTACTCGAATCGGACTATAGAACAACAAGTAATTAACAATTTGAATATTCCAGAAACGGAGCGTAGTTTCCGGTTGTTGTTGAGTGGTCATTGATATGTACCCTGTGTTTACAAGAAGTGATGCAGCTGTAACAGCCGGCTTCCTTCGGTCCACCCGAGGGGGCACAGTGAGCGGAAACATTTGCTATTTGCATAAGAGTTGTAGATACGGATAGATGGACTCACAGAGAGAGAAAAGGTGTCAGGTACTAACAATACTTTTGAAAGTTTAGAGTTAGAAAAGGGACGCCGCTTTTTTGAAATTTTCCGTTCAGTCTTAATTCTTATAGTATTTACTGAAACGATGAGAGAGCATCAATTAGTCGATCGGCAGATCTAAGCTACTTAAAATGCCGAGAAACATTTCGGAAACAAACTTTTGTACTCATGCTTAAAACTGTTAATGAACTTGGGCATATTTAATTACTTTTCAAAAACAATAAACTGATCATTGAAACGTTTAAGAAAGTCAGCACAAAACAAACTGACGAGTTTTTGGCATGCCACAGTTTCAACATAGGTAAAACAACCAGTGCAAATAGCTAGTAGCAAAAAGTTATATTATTCTTATTAAGATCTGGCAATTAAATAAGATTCTAATAAAATTCTCAGACTTATATTCAAACTAGGAATTATAAAACAAGACAGTCTCTGCAAATGGTTGCTGGGTCAAATTGATAAAGAACTAACGACACTAACGATAATAAGGACATTGAAACGAAATTAGGTTCAAGAATGCTAGGCTTCCGAATTACTAGAGAAACAAAACTTTTCTTTATTTTAGTCAGAATTTTAGCTACATTAAAAGGATTAAACTTTATTCATTATTATTTGAGAAAGTACTAAACTTGCATTAAGAAGCCAGGTGATTAATGTTAAAGCAGGTGTATGACTACTATGTGGAACTATAAGCAAAGACGCAAACAGTACTATTTCAACTGCAACTTTTTAAATTCGCCAGGCGCTGTGCAATGTAGTCCTGGCTCCGTATGGTCCCTTCGTCTGCCATATATCTGTGATCTCGTGTTTCGTAAAATATGAATAAACATTCATTCAAATTAGTCCCGGATGCGCTAATTCTGTTTTCTTACAACTTCTACTATGAACGACTACATAACGAACTCACCGAATTCAAATCACTACAAGACTGTTGGAATGGCAAACAGAGATCCTGAAAAAGGTAAATGTCTAAATAACTAAAATATAAAGCAGTTTATTAAAATTACATTTAATAATTATTTAATTTTATAACTTTAACTTAACTTAATTATTTATACTAACAACTATTGTATAGCTTTCGCCGTACTAAACACCGATTATTTTGGGTGTTAGTTGTTTTTCTGAAATGTTTCTGCCACATTGAAACACGCAAGCTATGCTATAAACGCTAGTGCAATGGCTGCTGTCCCACTCCTTGAAAATCACTTTGAGTCTATTTTATTGAACTATCGGTTTTAGGAAAGGTTAAGGAAAACAATTGAGGAACCGGCGATAAATATAAACTGATTTGTCTTTAGAAACTTTATAATAACAAACCGATAACCAAGTAAGCTCTACAACTTTGCGAGCTTCCAATGTATTAAAGAGATAGAACGAGGTAGAGAGAACAGCACGCTATTTTTTGCCTCATTTCCTATTTGCTCACTCTACACCGAACAACTTGGAATGCAAAATCCCGCGTGATCCTCAGGGAAGCGCCTTTTTTTCAGGTAATTGAAGGTTTTTGATCAGAAAGACGCGTGGGTTGTTAAAAATGAGGATTTGGTTTGTGATCAAGAAAGTCTTGTAAGAACATTTCGAAGATGTAATCTTTAAAATAGTGATTTTCAATGCTTTTGATTAGTTAAACCTACTTACAAAGTTTTACAGTTAAGAAATGTTTAGCATAGGTTGATCAAGCTCACTGTTTTAATGTATTTGATAACGTTAAATGTTTATTCGACCTACTGAAAGTTATAGTCTGATTTAAAAATCCCTATATACAAATTTTACAAACAAATTATTTATAAACAAGCAGTACTTTGAGGAATCCCCTACACCTACTAAAAGCTTTTTATGTAAATTGTTTTTAAAACTAGTAGTAGTAGTAGTGCACTTCTATAGCCTAGTAAATGAATGCTCCGCGTGGAAACACAATAAGGTCCGCAAAGAATTGAAAGAAGCGAATTTGAAAAGAGCTACTACATGTGTTAGTGAGTAGCTCAGAAGGATTTTAGAGATGAAACTCGGAAGAGGATGTAAAACTAGAAAACTGACTTTTGCTATTTGCGACGGCTTTGTCGAATATGTTAATCTCTTATTTATAGTATTTTCACGAATAAGATGGAATTGTACACTAGTTGTGGTTTAGACTTAAGAAAGTAGTATCATCTAGACAAACATTTAAAGAACAAAACATCGTATTCAGTGAAGTAATTCAGATACGTTTCGCTATTTTTATTCGAAAACACATTTTTTTCGTTTTCGAATACATTGCTTGTGTAGAAGTACGTAAGATATTACATAGGTAAAAGAAGAACATATGCATCGAGTAGGCAAAACTATACAAGAAGAATTGTGTTTTTATCCAGGAATGTTTCCGAAATGCATATAACTTTGTAAATTAGTAAAGTCGTTCGACACCGTATTGCATTACTTGAACCTCATATATTACATTATTTGTAGAAACATTTCGGAAAGCTAGGAAACTTTGAACGCATGGGTCAAATTAAATTTTTTTATAAACCAAGCTCATTATTATACGAATGCTGTCAAAAAATAAACTATTATCCGATTAGTTGAAAACAAAACTTACGTCCTGAATAGAGTTGTTGAGGGCTTCAATAAGGGAAAGCCGCCTTCGCGATCGAAATGAGTTCTGCAATAAATACGACATTACAACCAGCTATTTTGTAAAATAAAGTTTATAAAAATATTTTGTATACTTTTATATATTTCCAGGCATATTCATTTTATACAACAGGTATACCACTGTTTTATTACTTTACATTTAGCAAAAACTATATATCCATTAGTTAGAACTGCTTCTATTCAGCGTTATCCACTTGGCCTCATCTGGCCTGGATTTTACAACTTCGCTCAGACCAGGGTTCAAGAGGTTCAAAGTCCACCTGGCCTAGTCCAAAAATTTGCCGTTTGCTTAGGCTGGTCGGGCCAGTTTTCCAATCCTATTTTTATGTATGCCAAAAGTTTCAAATCTCTTGATATAGAAAATTCTGCAATAAAAATTGAATCAATCCAGGACAGCGAAATCTAACGATAAATAACTGTAAATTGTCTATGTTCATATTTGACTGGACACTTCTAAAGTCCGTTTATCAAGCATCTCAATGAACGGGATGCACTTGAGACTTATAAAGATGAACATGCGGATCCCTCTTAAAGGGATAATCCAACAAAACAAAATACAATATGAGAGTTATCAAAACCGGTTTGAATCAGAGACTTAGCAATGACTTCCTGGAGTATTTTTTTTCAATGCTTCAGAGAATGTTCAAGTAAGAAGAATGAAGGTTTTTATCTAACGAACTAACAGTCAAATCGGAAACGTTCTTATTGTACACATATATAGTGTTTAGATAGTCTATCACAAGACCTAGGTTTCCAGCGCGGTAGCACCAGCGGGACGCTGTACTATAAAAAATTAATGTTAAATCTGTGGACGTGGTTCATTTTCTCCAAAAGTACATTCATTTTTGATACCACAGCGCCCCCTCGTGATACCGCGCTGGAAACATATGTAGGTCTTGAGATAGACTATAGTTAATTTTATAACTGCTTTAAAGTTTCTTAAATTTACGTTTTTCATTGTTTTCAGGCTCAAAATACATCATAAATTGAAATTCCTTCAGCTAAACACTAACCTCATCTCAACTAAACTGTAAAATATGTTATGTAACTAAAATTATACGAAGTTACCGTGGAATAAGAAAAATGAAACATTGTTGCGTTGTTTAATATGGTCGAATCCTTCTAGTCTTATTTGGCCCTGATCCTATTACGCAATCACGGAATAGCTAGATTTTTGCCACACTGACGATAAATATTTGTTGCATAGAATTAAACACAAACTAACAATAGAACTGATATTCTATGTGAATTAAGTATATGTAAATATATAAAGTATATTAGATGACAAACATACATTGTTACACCTTGGAACTGTGCATGGATCAGTTCCTGTGAAACATTTCATTACTTTAGCCTAGAGTGTTAATAATTATAGACTTTAGTGCATTAAGTTTACGGTGAAAAATTCTAAATCCACATTCCTGAAGCGCATTCTAGAATGATCTCTCCTTTGGAGGTTCGTGTAATTTTAGCATAAAGCTATCCATTCAAATGGGCCCTGTTGTTTTGTGATTATGTAAATAGAGTTCAAAAATAATCGAAAGTTGTGGCGTGATGGCCCAGTGGTTAGAAGCTTTGCCTTATAAGATAGAGGTCGATAGTTCGAATCCTCCCAAAGAAAGAATTCTCGCAAGTTTGTGCTGATTCGCTGCATCCACTCCCTGGGTATCTGCTATGAAGTCCTTATTCCTATGATTCCCTCCTCTCACTTCTTCGCTCCAAATATCTGTTTGGTAGAATGAATAACCAAACTTTTTTTAAAGTATCAAAACCAAAAGTCAACCACGAAAAGTGCAAACTTTCTTCAAATTAAAATAAAGTTAAAGATGACTTGTTTATAGAGTAACCTTGCATTTCACAAGAAACAATGTTCTTTCAAGTACACCTAGCTAAATTGGCTAACATTATGCGTGAACTGCAGTGATGCATGTAAAATTACGAAGTGGAACATTTTGCAGTAGGTACTTCAAAAAAGTGTTCTAGTCTGATACAAAAATTAAGGAAAGCAGACCTTGCAACGGGCCGGGCTATTCTCCAAAATTGACCTCCGGGCCCGTGCACACCATTGGCTCAAATCAACCATAAGGGTCATCTCTTACCTATTTTTTAATGATTAATATTTAAAGATTTTTGATAGAAAATGAAAAAATTGGAGAACAATCGTAAGGGGGGACCCTTAGGTACTTTTCTCAAATTTCATTTTCAAACCTCGGCCCGGCCCGGGCCCAATTGAGAGGTCTGAAGGAAAGCAACAAAAGTTTTGTGAAACAATAAAAAGTAGTTCATCTTGGATCTTAAATCCATAAAGCTTTCGTTAAAAACGTTTCATAATGGTGTTAGTCCTGGTTTTTTTCTATTAGTGAGATACATTTTATAAATTCAGTTTGTTCTATCCGGCAATAAATATATCATACACTTTTTCATTAAACAAAGGAACGGTCATTCACTTTTTTAGTCTTTTTGAAGAAACAAAGATTTAATTCAATTATTTGAGAGAGTTTAAAAGATAATAAACCAAAAAAAGTTTTAAATAATTTTTGTTACCAGATCAATGTTGTTTTTATTTAAACTTACATTCATTGCTGATTGTATCATATTAAACGGTAGTCCTAGTTGTATTGAAGCAGCCACTGTCACAGGATCGTAGCCACGAACAGTGAATACCTGAAACAGTATTACTTGTTAGAACTTATAAAAAACTTCAAACTAAATAAATGTTCATAAGTTTCACTCTAAAACAACAAGATATAGTCAGCGCCAAGAGTAATGATGGAGTGTAAAAAATTCAACGCTCGTCTGAGCCCCTTTTGCGAGTACCGCGCCAGCATCTTGCGGCTGCTCTATTTTCAATATTTTCTTCGCAAGTACGCGCGTGCAATTTGCTTACAGGTGCGGTGTTACAAATCCCATAACTACGCAAGAGACACTCCATTATTACTCACGGTGCTGACTATATGTACGCATTCAAAACAAGTAATCCGAAAGTATTTTCGTTTTGGAAATTAAATGTTTCAAATGCATGCATAACAAAAAGTAATACATACATTCAATGACATACCGAAAACTGAAAGTCTGAATGCAATTACAATTTCTTGGACTAGGCAAACTCAGATAAATGTTTTACAAAAAGTATATAGTCTGTAACAAGAAAAAGGCTGCAAGGTGCGCTGTTATATAGGCTTTCTGAAATTGCTCAATTTTCGTCGAAAGTATATGTTCTTGGTATGATTAGAAGCACAATTTCTTGCTTGTTACTAGAAAAATATTATGGCGTCTTTTTGCGATGGTTTGATTTCATAAAACCCATATACGTAATTGCGAAAGCCCT
>JAQGAV010002094.1:0-17225 GCA_034691345.1 Phasmarhabditis papillosa
GGATAACAGTTCTGCAGGTTTAGAAGGAAGGAAAGAACGATTATTACAGTGATTTGCAAAACGGCGACACAGTCGACGTAGGCGGCTGGTAACTACTTAAACTTTTGGATAGGGACAATTAGTAAATTAGTAGTATTAACAACTCACGCGCGTCCCGTCATAAAAAACAAAAATTTACAGCAAAAACTACAACAAAAATATTAAGCTTATAGTTAGCTTATAGTTAAAGCTATTTAGCTACAGCTAAATAGGCACCCGGAAGATATTATTTTTCCGAATCTCTAATCACTTGCCATTTTGCATTGGAGCAATTAAAAAGTAGGAAAGATTCACTGTGGATCTTCCCAGAACGGCGACACAGTGGCCGTAGGCATCTGGTTTACTTCAAAGTCGTAGCAAATCTCATGAACAAATTTTAACCTGTGCTTCAAATTAAATAATTAACTTATCAATTTTCAAAAAGTTTGCAGTTTATTTTCGAGTATTTAATAAAAAAATAATAATCTATATAAATATCATAGTAAACTTTTAAATGATGGAAACACCAATTAGAAATAAAACTAACCAACAAATATTTATAGTGAAATAGTAAAAGCAGTAGCGTTTGTTTGAAAAATATTAACTGAAACGCCATTGAAAATTAGCAATCTTAATCACTGCGTATCGCTACTCTTAAGAGTTGATGCACAGAATAATCCGGATTTCGGATGACTGTAACTCGAAATGAAAAAAAAACGCTTAAAATGAATATTTTGGCATCAAGGCTAAATTTGAGCCAAATCGGTTAATAAACAAAAAACATTGGTAAATAATCACCATGAACGAACGATCGAACGAACGGTAGAACTTTAATTATATAGGAATAGGATAGGATATCACCAACTTCAAAGGTCAAGAAAAATTGATTCCGTGTTATTTAATTCAGGGTTTTCTTATTTTTTTAGTCATTCAATTTTACAATAGGCTTATATCAAGCCAGTTTTCCTACCCACCCGGTACAAATGTAAAAGTCGAGAGGAATCTAATTTTAATTTTATCAAGCTGATTTGAAACAAAAGGTTTTATATTAGAATCTGAAGTGTTTATATCCTAAACGTTCTAGAAACGAGTAACTAACGAAAAACTAAGATAAATGTATCTAAGACACTAATATAGTGGTAGCAACTCAATAAGTGGGAGGGGTTCACTAAATGATCTAGCACGGTTATTTTGGGCGGGAAAGCCGCACCTGTTTCTGCTCTACAGTAGGACACCAAATTAGATGGGACAATAGCTTTAGTCAGAGCACCGTAACTATTTTTATCACTAAGAAATGCCATTTTCATCAAGCGTAGTATTTCATAGTGAACGGTTTTCGTTAGAAAGTTGGATATAGTCGACGGACGGATGTCATTCTATTGAAGGACTTCAAAACCTCAAAACCTTAAGAGTTTAAAAATGCAGTAAAATTCCCAACTTATTTTTCTAATCGAATTCATTAAGAATCGCTATTGTTTTGGTTCCACAACTTAGCTTTTTGTGTCTGGATCAGATTTACAAAAGAAAACAGAAAGAAAAATGAAAAACAAGAGGATAAAGCGCCATTTAAAATTTTTGCTTTTGTACGTAATTCCGCGTACGGTGATTAATTCTGTCACAGTAAATTACACGTTCAAACATGAAGACCGGCCGACGACTATATACCTCTTTTGACCAATATAAGCAACTTTAAATAGCTAATTCTATATCCTAATAAACAAAAACAAAGACATGCTGGGATTTGGGATGGGTCCCTCCATGTTCTCTCAGCAAATCCGTGGCAGCTTTGAACTCAGTCACTGCTTTCTTTCGGTTTTTCTTGCGGATTTTCACTATCTTCGATTCACTTCTACAGAAAAGATCGATCCATTAATCATATGAAAGCAATAATTCTATCGTTTTATAAGGGGTTATGGTAGTTGTATTCATCTTTAACAATAATCTTCGCAATGGGATTATTGTGCCAATTAATTAAACTAGTAATTGTGAATTCTGCCTATCAAAAAGAAACATACTCAAAACCCTTTATTTATCATATATATCATGTAAAGTTAACCTAAAAATTAAAAATATTTACCAAATTTATGCTACTAGACACTCCTGTGAACAATAACGATGGAGTAGTGCCTAATCGTGAGCTCACTGGGTTCTCTATCGCTAACTATATATTGATTAAGAAAAAAGACACTAGACCGGGAAATCTCTGATCGGGTTTACCATTAGATAAACTATTTGATGAATAAAGTGTGAGGCATTATTATATACAATGAATGTAAAATCGGTCGACGTGATGCATTTACCCCAAAAGTGCATCCATCTATTATAACCCGGTGCCCCGGTCGTCATATCGCGCTAGAAACCTAGGTCTTGCGATGGAATATAACTGAGGGAAGATTTTGCCTTGACGGTTGCAAACTAAGAAATAAAGTGTCTCAGTGTTGAGTGGTAAGTGTCTCCACTAGCTAGCGAAAGGTTTGTGGTTCGAACTCCTCTGGGTAAATGGTTTTGCTAATTTCTAATTTCAGGAACACCTTGGTTTCCAGAATGATCCATTCTTTCTATGTGGATTCAAAAAAAAATTGTTTGTAAAATTCATTCAGGGAAAAATAACAAATTTTACAAAAATGAAAATTTCTTGAGATGTCACGTTTAGATGCTGTTGTTGTCTTTTCCTTACTCTTTAGTTATTGCATTTATTTATATGTCCGTCCTAATACGACACATATTATAATATACAAGGAAATTGGATGTGAAATAACAGAAGAAAACTTGGCAGCAAGAAGATAAACTACGTCTTCATCCTGAAACGTGAACGGCATTCTACAAAAGCAATATTATTCCAATATCATATAAATAAATGCATTAACTAAAGAGTAAAGCACAACAATTGCATGTGAACGTGACATCTCATGATATGTCGCTATTATTAATTTCATGAACTTCTTTTCCTTTGTTTTTTTTTGTCAAACTCGTTTTACGAAACTAAAGCTAGTGCTAGTCCTGGAATTTGTGCTTTGCAATACTTATCAAAATTTGACCTTTATCAGTGGAGAGGGGACCTAAACTTGAAAGGGGGACAGTTGGAAATGATAGAATGACAGTTGCAGGACAGTTGGAGGAAATATATAATTGACCAAATAACTGAAGTGTATACTTTCATTCTTCTAAACTAGAACTATGCAATAGTGTTGTTTAAAGCTGTATTTTTGGGCTTCATTAGTTTCCTTTAATATACTTAATCCACGAACCAGTACCCTGGGGTGTTTGGTCTTCCGTTTTCTAGAAAACGAATAAACGCGGGATAGAAAAATTTCGTCAATTCCGTTTCTGTTTCCCACATCATATGATAAACCGACTCAAGCAGGGGGTTTCAATAAATATAATCGAAATACAGTTTTCCATTGATTTTGGTCGTCAGTTTTTCGTTTTCCCATTTATAAACACTTATCTTCCATATATCCCTGCAATGAACGATCGTAGTTCTAGATATACTAATCTGGCTGGTCTAACAAGATGCCCCAAGTCCTAGGCCTGGTTAGGTTAGGCCATTTTCAACACCACTACCCTTACACCTGTCAAGCAAAAAGTCATATGCTCGCTGATAGTATGTCTGCTAGAATCTGGGGGTATCTACCTATCTATACTCATAATGCTTGAAGCTTCTTTTAACATTTTCAAAGAGAACAGATGCAAAAAGACAACTACGGGCACTTGAACGCCGGTTCCCTAACAATTCATTATGGAAGAATTTTGTAGAGAAAGGATATTTTCATCTAACAAACTGTTAGCATAAACATGGAAAAAGATGCAATGTTATCATTTCTGAGTTATGACTATTTAAAAACATAATTAACTATTATAAAACATCCACAATAAAGCATCGACGAAACCATTGTTAAAATATTTCAAACACAGATTTCTTAAACTTACATTTATTCTGGATCCCCTCTTAATACATACTATTCTTTTTTCTGCTTTACTTGTATATGTATTTCTGTCTGATATTGTTTATATTAGTTGATGTAAAATCCAACTTGTGTCATATGTACATGTTTATAAATATAGCCTTCAATCGAATCAGAATAGGTTCATGCCCGCGACCACGATTCTATCAATCACTTCCATAATCTTTATTCGAATTGTTACTGTCGCGTTCGGCGACCCTATCACAGGAATTACGGTTACTTTGCACTCGGGTTCCTTATTCGTTCTTGCGTAACTTTGCTTCCGTACCCAAAATATTGCGCATATTGTTATTCCGAATTGAATATTAACAGGATCCTAATGAACTGTAGGCCAACAGCAAAACGTTTTCAAATAAACTCCACATCAAATGTTCGTCTCAGCAAAACTTCATTTCCCAGCCTGTAATTTCATTCTCCACTTTTAACCTTTACATTTTCAGGTAGCCATGTGTAGATGTGAAGGGCTCATGATTTTACTGGCCATCATTGCCATTGTTATTGCGTAAGTGTTAATACTAGTGCTAGTAACTTATTTCAAAGTCTATAACATTTTTCACTAGTGATTTTTTTGATGACCAAAGTGTCACGTTTCCCTGAGTTTTTGATGCCGTTAAGGAGCCTTCATGGTAATATTGTGAATTGTCCTACATCCAAAAAAACTATATAATAGCCAAGCAAGATTAGTAATTAACAATGAATTATGTTAACTTTTATTTCAGATACTCAGAACATTATGAACAACACTATCGAACAAAATTTAATAACTACAAAGACACCTGGGGTAAGGTTTACTTTGTTAATGCTTGGGGGAAATGATTTACTTACTTTCAAACTAAGGCCGGGTATACAATCACGGCATTTGACGATAGATGTGCAAAAAAAATGTCACCATAAATATTAAAAACTTCACAGTCATCGCCGCACATTTTAACCGCATATCACTGAAAGCGGTATTTTAAGATATTTTCTACTGGAGATTGATTCCAAAAGAAGTTCACCGAAACCAATTTGAATAAATCCAATCCTTAACTTAACCGTCAGGCTATTGTAAACTTTTGCACATTTCATTTATGATGATAAAACTCGATTTTAGAATATTTGGAATGACTGCGATTATTGTCCGCAACTTTTTCTTAAGGGTCACGGCATGGTATGTAGAGCAGTAAAATGAAGTGACAACAAATTGCGCTCGGGATATTTAAGCGCCTCACTCTGACTTTTTGGTAATTTGCCGTGATTTAGACAATATTACACGAGTTACTTAGGCCTAAGCTTTGGGTAGAGTTGGAATAGAAAGAGGTTGAAATTTCGTTTCAAGGGTGTCTATAGTCGGACGAAAGCAATGCGAGTTAAAGTTCAAGCCGCATGTTTAAACTCTCATAAATATGGATAATAAATCTAGTTGAATTTGCTTATTGCTACGTAACACAATAAAACCTATTTTCTGTATTCATGCTCTTAAAAAGCGCCCAATTGCTAATTTGAAATACATTAAAACAACGTTTGGCTGTGTGTCACCAACTAAAGTGAGCTAATCGAAAATGGTTTGTTTTCAGGGAAAGTTTACGAAACGGAAGAAATAGATCAAATACACTTCCGAATATTTAAACGAACAGTGATCAATATGAAACGGCACAACCGACAATATGAAAAAGGATTTGTACTTCACAAAGTTCGATTAACTGAACGATCTGACTGGGTTAGTTGTACAAACATTAGAAACAAAAAAAAACTAAAAATCAGAATATTACACATATGTAATTTACATTATATTATACAGAGTTTGCAATTTACACTAATATTTCATCAGTTCGATCCCAATACTCTAAACTAGGATTGGGATTCGGTGCCATTTAAAAAAACCGGTTTTGAAAATTATTTCAAAAAATCGGTTTTCCGGCTAACCGGTTTATCGATATTGGAGTATTAATAAAAGTATTTTCGTATGTAATCGTAATAAATCCAAATGTTTACATAATTGGAACCTAAAACTTGAAATAAACGTGAACAGGAATTCAGGAGTTCACTTAATTCTCGAGCCCTCTCTTACAAACCGATATTTAAACTTTTCAAACCGGTTTTTCCAAATCCCACCCCTATTCCAAACACACTGCAGCACCCAATGCCAGGCATGGGAAAAGGCAACCCTAAAAATTAATTCAAAAATTTGATATGATATTTATATTATTTGATAGCTGTAGTGCTCAATAACACTATTTTGAGAATACATATTTTAAAATATCAATTTGCAACGAGCTATGAATTTTCGTGCTATCCCTCCCGGTATTCGATAACCTGACTTTTTGAAAGACTGAACTACCCGGAAACCCTATTCATAATTCGATAACTAATAAATCATATGGGCAGTATTACTATGATTCTTGCAGACTGTTTCGCAACAGAGACAAGCGGTGATTCGATTCAATGGTGGTTCGGGAGCAAATACAGAAACTCCATCTATGAATGAGTCGACTAGTTATCCTGAAGAGCTTGATTTGCGCATCAGAGGCTGGGTGTCTCCTCTTGTCAGAAATCAAGGACAATGCCATAGCTGCTACGCATATGCAACGGCCGATGTGTTAGCAGGTCAACGAGCTCGTGTCTTCAAAACGGCAGCTGTGAGTGTTTTACCGTTACTAGCACATTTGTCTGACTATAGACTTTCTGTAGTCATTAAAGGGACATGCAGACCCTATATTAACTTTCCGTTTTAAGTTTTGCATTTGGTTAATTAAGAAATTTATCTGCTCAATTAATCCAATTCGTTTCAAAAAGTATGATTTTTTTTTTGATATTTCCAAATTTGAACTGATTTCGGGATTTTGAATACAATAAACCAAAAAGTCGATGAAAGGTACCTAGATATAATGCCTGCTATTTCTTACCTCTTATAGCTTATTTATTAAAATCCAACAAATTGGAACTTTCGCATTTGAGTTATGATGTCTGAAGTATTCATTTTCAGCAAATTTGGCAGCTACCGTTGTTCGGCGGACGGACGAAATGCTTGGCTCACAGCCAAAAGTTGTTCTAATGCTACGTAAATTACCAATAGCGCTCGTTCTCATTAACAAGTGAAATGAAAATATATCCTAATAGACTCCTCTAATAATAGAACCGTATTCAAATTTAAAGGGACATAGGGGGACCGATTTTGCTAATATACTGTGATTCAGAGAAAAACAATTTTTATAGTAAAACTGATGAAAAAGTTGAACATTTTGCTACAACAAACAGTTTTATTAGATCAACTTTTTGTGCTGAAATGGATTCCAAAAGAATTTTTGGATTTCTCAAAACGCACTGAGCTACAGCTTCAAACCGCATTATTGGCCGTAACTTGCTTAAAATTGTAGTTCCATTTTCTTTACATATTCCTTCATCAAGATAACGTTCTTCCGGTCACAATCATATTTTTAAAGTTAAAAAATGTTTATCCTGAAGCAAGTTATGCGCCGTATGATGTTTAGCAGCTACCGTTTGTAACGTGGCGAGCGCGTTTGGCTATAGCCAAAGTGAATTTTGAATACGAAATCTCATATTTATTTATTTGTAACTCGTTAACCTATGAATGAATCTTTCTAAAAAATTTCTATCTAGATCAGAAAAAAATTCTCTACAATCTGAGACCATGTTCAAAATAGTCCCCCTATGTCCCTTTAACTCTTTTGAGGTACTATACGTGTTTATGCGCTTATATTTTGCCGCTCAGACCTTTAAGCAACACTGCGTTCGACCGCCGACTATAGCGATTGCAAGTGTTAGCGCCAGTTGACTATCGGACTCTTAAACGGTAAACTACAGTTCCAAACTTTGCAACGAGAATAACTTTTTTCAAAGTTAACATTTTTACTATTAATAGTAAGCTGTTTTGAATTTCACATGCTCTCGGGACAAATAATAAGTAGATAAATAAATAAGAAAATCGGTCTTTCTGAGCTTATAATGTAGCGTTCATTTACCGAGTTAAACGGAGTTTCAAAAAAGTTATTCATTGAAATAGCGTTTTTCGTTTCAATAGTGCAACACTTCTATAAAGCCAAACTCTTAATGGAATCATTGAAGTGCCATTTTTAAATACAGGTAAACACAACGCGAACGATACGCCATGCTTCGCCTCTTTCTGTCTGCACCCTATTGTTTTTCTGTGTAATTTTTTGGGTAAGCACGCGTGGCTACAAAAATGTAAACTTTCCGAGTTTAATATGTAATGTAATCGACGGTCAGTCATTATGTTCTGACGGTGTACTTTACAGCGGATGTACTTCGAGCTTGCGTAAGGTAATTTTCGCATTTTCGAGATAACGAGCGAAGTCCTTTAGAAACATGTTGATAGGCCGCCGACTATAAAGCAAAAGTAAATGCAGAAATATTTGTATTTTGAAATTCCGCAAAAGCGCACTCTAAAATACAAGAAAGCCAACGTTTTGCATATTTGTTGTGTGTTATCCAATGTTCAAGCATATGATGCTTAAAAGTGTTCAAATAAGCTTGTTATAAACTCCCCTGAGCGCTCAACAGCTCATCGATTGTTCGAAATCTTACGGGAACAATGGATGCGAAAAAGGACTGGATACTTCATCATATTACTATATAGCTGATTTTGGAGGTCTTTTAACGTGGCTCGCATACCCCGACACTGGAGTGGTTAGAGCTGCACCACGTGGTACTTTATAATTAATTGTTTAGGTAAATGAAACATGCCAAGCAGATCCTCAATTTATTTATCGCGATACTAAAATTGTTGGATTCAAGAAGTATAGGTTTCATCTTCCGGATGAAATCATTGTTCAATTGCTAAATGAAGTGGGTGTCCTGTTTATAGCCATTGACAACACCTTCAGTATGTACAGCTACGCCGGAGGTTGGTTAGAGGAATGTAAAAAGAGTTGACAATATATTCATGAATTCCATGAACATGAATGATCTTAGCCAAATACTTGCTTAAATATTTTGTATACTTTCTCACGACGTGGAATTGCAGGAATTTTCGCTAATGACTGCTCGAGTGACCCAGCAGAAGCAAAACACGCAATGGTTCTTTGCGGCTATGGCATCCAAGATGGTATGCCATATTGGCTCATCAAGAACAGTGAAGGCGAAGCGTTTGGGGAAAAGGGATATATGAAATTAGCTCGAAATATGCCTAACAAATGTGGCATTGCTAATTTTGTCTCCTACCCGATATTCACCCCTTAATCAATGTAATATTTGTCTTAAAAATAAACTGTCTATTTCTCTAGTTTGTTCTGTCTATTGCATTAATGAAATTGGGTACAGTTACTTTTAAACATGATTTTCTTAAGCTTAGTCTTAGATCTGATGGCATAGCCCATTCAACATTTATCCTAAAGAACGTCAGTGGCCGTATATACTAGAGATGGGCAGCTGGCTGGGCTGGCCTCCGCTGGGCTGGGTGCAGGTTTTGCTTGATTAATTATAGCCGAGCTTGGCTGGGCTGCACTGGGCTCGATTTTGGAAAGCTAGGGCTGGGCTGGACTTCGCACGACCGGTCGTTAATTTTTGAAAAGTCATCGGGAAATTCAAACATGTACTTTTTCTAAAGTAGTCTCAATTTTTCGACGGGGCAATCCCGACCAAGGATGTCGGGAATTCCCGTTTCCTGTTTCCGGAAATTTTTGAAAATTCCGGTTTCCGGTTTCCGTTTTCCTGGGCTGGGTTGTTCATTCAAAGACGGGAGTCTAGGCTGGTTTCAGATTTATTTATGCTATGGCTGGGCTGGGTTGAATTGGATCCCGCCCAAAGTGCCCATCTCTACTATATACCAATGCCCCGAAGATCGGATCTTCGGAGCGGCGATACATAAATCTCTCGTCCTTGATCGGATATCGCAGTTAGCGCATTTTGCCTGTTTTTTTTGCATTATTTTCTGGAATTTCGCAATTTTCTTCATTTTTTTGTAAAGTTTACTGGTATGATGGTACCTTTTTATATTACGAACAGGTTGTAGTGAAATGTGCAGTATTTAAGTGAAATTCCGAAAATAGCGACAAAGTACGGAGTGACTAACATTTTATGTCCTGTGTATGCATACATATTCATATAAATATATTAATTCAGCGCTGTTCTATATAACTGATATAGACCCGAAATCTAGACGTGAGTTTACGGTATTACAAACGCAATCTGACCAGCCTGCGATCTCATTTCTGCTTTCTTTTGAAAATAAAACTATGTAAAAAGATTTAACTAACGTCAAACATATTCATGCAAAATTAAATGTCAATTCTTTCGGTTTTCCGTAAGGCAAATAATTGTTGATATCAAAATGATCTCTTCTATTGCAGGTACGCAGTTTCCAGTATTTATTCCTTGTGTCGAAGTACTCAGGCTCGTAAGGCTTTAAAATAGGAGGAATACGAGTATGGAGACGGTAGATCTGAAATAGGGATTGTAACAATAAAGTTCTATTCTGACACTTCAAATAACAATTTACGGCAAGGCTCTCCACTTTATGACTTATTCTTTCTTATCAGCCATCTAATTACTTAAACATGCATTTAAATTTGAAAACTCATCTAGTTTGAATGAAAAATGTTTTAAAGTCTAAAAACTTCGTTTATTTCTTTTACAAAACATGATATTACAGATGTTTGGAGCGAAGAAGTGAGACGAAGGAACAATAGGAAGTGAGACTTCATAGGACCGCACCCAGGGAGGGGAGACGGCGAATAGGAACTAATTGTCAAGAATTCTTTCTTCGGGGGGATTCAAACCATCGACCTCTAGCTTAAGAGGCGAAGCTTCTAACCACTGAGCAACCACGCCACAAACTTCTCTATTTTTAATATAGTAGTTGTTTTTTGAAAACTCACATATCTGATTCCATTCTCTTTAATTTGACAGTTTTCCACGTTGAAATCCGCTAGTGGTATATCCTAAAGCATGCATAAATTGCTTTTTCATTATATTAGAACTTTATTATTGTTTTCGTAACTTAACGATGGGTTTGTATCATTTTCTATAAATTACTTGTGTCACCAAAAAATAATAATGATATTTATTCAGAATCGGTTTCATCACAGGCTGTGAGATCTTAGGTCCGGTGAGTAGTTATTTTTTGCATACAAGTAACCACTCACCAAACAAAGAATATACATATATACAAAAATAACGAAAATATTGGAGAAATTCAGAAGAAACTTCATCCATGCAAACTGATCACAAAACGCAAAAATCAAAAGGTAAGAATGCCTCGAAACTTTTTGGGTTTAACCGTGAGATATTTGTCGGGTTGGCTCTCTTCATATTAAATTACCTGCTTAGATAACGATGATTCCACATACAAAACTTCCATATTGTAATCCTCTGAAGATTTTTCGGCGAATAGAACCTGTAAAACACAATTGATTGTTTGCACTGAACTCACCAAAAAAATGCAATATTTAATTGAAATCGCAACATAAGTGTTTAACGGGTAAACAAGAGTGTAAAGGATCAGAGTTTTGCAAAAATAACTGGTGTTTACCGGTTATGTGGCCGGCTCGGCCTAGGGTTTCAAAATTTCATGCCGTGACGGACCGTTAACCACCTCTGGTGCTTACTGGTTACATTTTTACAGATATACACCTCAGAGGTGGTTATCCGGCCGGCCCGGCCTGGGTTTCAAAATTTCCAGCTCTTCGGGTAAGGCCGGTAACCATCTCTGATACAACTGACCTCTATTGGGAATATATAATTAGAGCAGTCAGATATTTCATTAATTGCATTTGAATGTTGACAGGCAAGCTTCTGAAAAATGAAATTGTAAATCCTTAATTAAAAAACTGATTAAAACAGGCGTACCTGACTCAACAATTATGTCAAAACTCACCAGACAATCAGGATTAGTTGGATCCGTTTTCTCAAAGAGCGGACCTTTTCTCGCTGGTGGCCCCTCCTAAAACATTAATTTTGTATTATTCCAAAATACATTCGGGAAGAATTAAACGTCGTAAGCCGATAGTAGCGAATGCAACAAACCCAAAAACGCGAATAGTCATAATTAGCATAAATAGGAGAATAAGTTTCTGGATTTGGCCATTCCGGGTAGAAATCGTCTTTTACAACTTCCATCAATCGAAAACAAGAGGCTTCTACATCGGGATCGTCGAATTTCCACTTTTTAAAAGAAGGTGGATATAGGGCAAGGAAATATATCTAAAAAGGTAAACAGTAAATATCGCTCAAGAAGTTTATGTTCTAATTGCTTAACCGGTAGGCTAGGGTACCGGCTAATACTTTTGAAACACAGAATATACAAAAACTAAATAATGTCAGACGGCTACTTGTTTCGTATTGGAATATTTGAATCATAAAAGAAGTTCATTAGAAAAGTTACTTATATTAATAATTGATACTATTTTATCCTTAATTTTTGTAGCCTACTAAATTGTTAGAATTAAAATGAAATCATCATTTTATATTTGCAGTTTTCGTAAAACTTTTAACACTGTTATAGCTTACAATATCTTTGCCTTCTTCCTTCTTTGTAAAATTTATTGAATTTTCTGTTAGCGCCGCTGTTTCCTATAAAGTAATTCTTTACAGAAGATTTAAAGAGTTTCTAATATTATTTCATGTAAAGCACTAGGTAAACTAGCATATACCCCTGTTGGTAGACCCCAAAATACCGGTTTTTTTCCAAATGTTATATAGTCGGTGGACAAGTGGACAAATCTATTGCAGGTAAACGGTATAAAACATTCGAATTAGAGCACAGATTTGCTCTAATAAGATCTAATAAATTTGCAGTTCGTACCATTAGTTCACCGATTATAGCGATTCTATATGAATTTATATCCCGAAACAGTAGTTATCTTTGATTTCATACCACAAAATTGGTCCTGAAAAAGGCAGCCCAGAGGCCGAAATAAATTGAAAAACAATATTATACGTCGACTAATGGAAAAACAGCTATACTGGTATTGAAAAATAAACAAACTGAGTAACTTGGGTGTACCGGAATTCCTGCATCTGACCCTCCCTTAAATGAGCCTGACTCGGGACATCATTGCCGTGTTTTCCGTTTTAACTGCAAATCTCTTTCCTTCCCACTTCTGCTTACCGATTTTGCAACATTTGACTCAGAAAACACGACTTCAAATATGTGTGTACTGCCATGGGTCATAGCTATAAGCACCTAAATAAAGCAGCTAATGTCGGAAATTTGAAAATATAACTATAGGGGTTGATTTGCGAAACCCCATATCTGAAAAAGTTTGGAAGAAAGTACTCAAAACTTTTGGTAAAATACTTTAGTAATTTCAAACCGTTTTAATTAGGGCCGCTGTGACGATAATCGAAGTGTTGGAGAGGAAAATGAGATGGGATTTATGTCTTCACAAGCTTTCATCTACGCCTAAGCTGAAGAAAATTGGCCAAGAACTGAGATTAAGGGAAGATTTTGAATGAATTTTAGTCAATTATAAAAATAAGAAAACGCTAGAAATTCTTGCGAACTTATCGGTACCCAATGAAATGAACGATTGTCTTACTTGTGTTGGATAGAGGTAGGTTTCCGTCCCCGAGTTCTCATTAACAATCTTTAAAAACTCCCATGCTCTTGCCTAAAAAATAGTTGTTCGATTCAACGGTAATTAAACAAACCAAATATTCTGGATCTTTCGCATTCCTTTTGCGGAAACCTCCGAAACCCATTTGAACCTATCTCTAAAACAGGAAAATAACTAATTTGAAGAAAAAGATAAGGTAGAAAACATAAAGTGCTATAAATTTTTGAAAATAATGACCATATAGTTTGACAATAATCTAATTTAAATATTTGTTACAAAACTTCGTAAAAGAAATATACGCAGTGTTAAAAAAATTTACATATGTTGTAATTACATAATTTATATAATATAAAGACAACAATCATATACGATAAATAAATAAAAAGTTTATTATAAATTAACAATGTTTACTAAATTAAATCAGCATAACGCTTATTTGTTATCTTGTTGTTAGAAGAATAGCAGAAAAGGGTAAATTTAGTTAACTACTTCGTTTGGCAAATTCTTTTTTAAATTTTTCTTCATTAGATTATATCATGAGCACAAGGGGTTTGCCATATTTCATCAGCAGTGATGATTCAACTGAACTATTTATTTAAACAAGACACATTAATCAATAATAAAGGGGGTACTTTAGAAAAAATTCAACTATTCTTATGAAAGTTAATGTATGGTAGATTAACAAAAACAGTCGTCATAGCAAACGAGAGATTATGTGCTACATAAAATATCAGCTGGCGTCTAGGGGGCATTTATTGATTTTCACACATCACGGTGGCCACGTGACACCAACCGAATTGCCCCTTCCCTTATCGTACAGTGTTCGAGCGCGATAAAGAAAATATAAATAAAATAATGCGGTGACTTTCGATTCGCCAGGTATTTATGTGAATACATTGTAAATATGAGAGATGATTCACAGTTTTTGTTTAAATTTCATTTTTGAGACTGATTGAGACCAACAGTTTATTACAGCGATTTTATTACAAAGATATCAGAAACAGTAATACCAGGAAAAAATTTCAAAGTCGAAACAAGAATTCCGGGGATTTAGTTTACCTTTACTCGGGAAGCGGCATTTCAAAAACCAGAAAATCGAATTCTCTTGACAGAAATTCCGAACACCCATGGTTTCCTTGTTTTCCCCGCGGGACACTGGATTTTTTGTTATCCTTTGCTCCAAATTCAAATATGCTGTTTTTTTGGTTGGTTTCATTTTCCTCTCGGTATAACAATTTATAGATGGGTTAGACGCGATTTGAAAAATTAATTAAAAAAGAGTTTTTTATTATTTCTAAAAAATTTTAATAGTTTTTTCTATTGAATTAATTAATGTACTATAAAACTTAATGTTAGAAAGGTATTCATCTTATTTAGTTAATTTAACTGAGAGATGTTGATAATCTTACGGAGCATTGAAAGATAATATAGAAAAATAGGCGTGTTCATCGAAAAAGAAAAATATTTATATTTGATGAAAAATATTTATATTGTGATGCAAAGTACAGTTTTTACGCACGTAATTTAAGCCTTTTTTGTGACCGTATACACCAACGCTCGGGCGCGGGCGGGGCGCGGGCGGGGCGCTTTAATTGGCGCCGCCCCAGTACAGATTCCGGCGCCCCACATCCCGTTCGCGCCCGGGATGCACCAATATCCCTACATCCCGCCCGCGACCGCCCTAAGTTCCAATACGTTTTAGACACGGAAGACATTTTTATTTAAATAATTCGAATATATTTCATACATGTTTTCCTATGAGCAGAGTGTTATACATTAACAGTACATAATGCGTAAAGAGTTGCTTGTGTCCCGTTATTGTAACATGAATAAGTTGTTATTCATCATGTTTCAAGAATATATAGAGTTCACATTTCTGGGCCACTGCCCGGGATATTGATGCATCGCGGGCGCGGGTGTCGCGGGCTAGCGCGCGAGATCGCCCCGCCCCGCCCGCGCCCTAAACGTGATAGCCTCTTGTGCTTACCTGTGCCATAAATAGCGTTTGAGCACGGTGTCTTGTTGAAATCGCAAGGGAACTACTACAATATTGAAGTCTCTTTCTCTGACCGTCGCCTAATAAGGGTAAGCCAAAACATTTCAAATCGAATAAAATAGATATAAATTTCCTATGTCTCAGACGAAAATATATTTTTCCTCCATATCCAATTTAACGCGTCTATATTACTCTTGAATCGGACTATAATTGATGATAACTTGCATGGTTAGATAACTGTCATAACGGGGTATAATAGAGGACTGACTATCCTGCGGCCCAGTTACAGGTTTTTGTCATCCATTTTGAAGTGTAGGCCTGTTTGGCACAACCCCTATTCCTTCTAAAGAGATCCTCCATAACCAAACTCAAATGGTTTGCTAAGACTTTGTCTATTATATCTACTATTTGTTGTTGACTACAAAACATATGTGAGCACTTTGAGAAAAAACATTTTAACGGTGATTCAAGCTACAAGTATTGTATCGAAGACAATTCACAGCCAAATTTCACTGACTAAATTCGCTTTTACACAATTATCTCAATAACAACTTCATTGTTTGGTAAACAACAACAAAAACTTGCTGCCTGGTTTTTGCCATCTTCCGAGATTTGACTCTTCTAAGGTTGTTCAATTTAACACATCTAGATTCTTCACAAATGCAGAAGGATAATACAAATGTTGCAGCTAGCAAATTCTGCAGAATTCGCTCATGGGTATCAAAATGGATACCACATATAAGAAAAACTCATATCTCGGAAATTTTTTGATACCGCTATTCATACCGGACCATAATATTTACAACGGACCATAATATTAATACCGGACTCATGTATGTTCACCATTACCTACCATAATGAAATACAATTTCTGGCGTACTTTTCAAATTAAACTGCTCCAGTAACAAGTCAGTAAAGTTGTGCCACATCTGTGCAACAACTATTCCAAATATAGGTGCTGCACCTTTTCCGCACGATTTAATTCTATTCAAGGCAAAGACCAACTTGCCATTTGGTCCCGCCGCGATGTGACCCTTGAGCCAATGCCCAACTACAGTACGTCATAGTATCGTATCCCAAATGTGTTGCACGGCAAGTTTAGCACAAGTCTCTATCGAAACAGTATCTCAGTGAGCCCGTCTCAAAGAACACTCACCCAAAGGAATACTGGAAAGACGTTCCCCATCCTCTCAGTATTTCCCAGAACATATGTATCTCCACCTGCAACAAGCTCAGAATCAGAGAGGGTATTCAGTGCTGCAGGTTTAATTACAACCGAAAAAAGAACATCCCTGAGTGATGCAAATTTGCAAAAACTCTTATTCACTAATTTGAATTACAAAGTGTACAAGTTGCCTGAGTAGTTTAATGTTGTTGTTTTTCCATTTTGTTATTTTTATTGCAAATAAATGTTCGTTATTTCATCTTTTCTTTTCCTTTTTACTTCCGTAAGTAAAACGGAGTAGTTTTTCACTTACGTAACTCCTACTTCCGTTAAAATTCAAAAAATTTACTTCCGTAATTCCGTGAAGTCACTTCCGTAGGTAAAACATTTACTTCCGCGCAACTCTGGTGACAGTGGATTTAGTGCGCCAACGTAAATGTTTCAAAAGTTTGGTTATAAAATTTTTAATTGGATTTTCATGTGTTGTTTGTTATATTCAGGTATATAAAATTGCCAAGTGAATGAAACTTACTCAGTCTGTTTATCCGGATTCTGCGAGGTAGAGG
>JAQGAV010002095.1:0-17217 GCA_034691345.1 Phasmarhabditis papillosa
CAGTGGAAATACCTTTTTTCAGCAATATAGTTTTGGGTGTGATAAATTTATCCCTGTGATAAACGACTATGAATATGAGTCCAGGAAAGAGTTGTCAGTGTTCCTATAGATAATACACACTTTAAATTGAACTAGTGTGTGACCGAAGTTATATATACCCTAAATTGTTCATATAAGTAATCTGCTACTCTTCTACATTATTATTTACTTGGTAATTTCAGGTATCCTTATACTGGCCATCACATCGTGTCCCTTTCACCTGCTCTAGTTGGAGGTCACTATAGTTCTATTTTTTGCTCTCTTTGCTTTGTTTATTTTCTGGGGTATAATTTGTAGCCCTTATAAGCGGCCATATTTTTACCGGATGATGTACCAACTGATGATAGCAGGGTTTATGGTTCGAAGGGAAAAGATGAATTTAAGATTGTGTAAATTTTTTGTCCTGTGTGAATAGCAATGGTTCCCATGATTTAGTCGAGGGAAATAAATTTTGAAAGCCTTGCGTCAATGCGCAGTTTTGCCGGTGAACGTTTGTGAATACAGCCACTGTATTAACGGAGAATAAAGTCGGCTTTCAAGAAACGTCAGTTTTGCGCGGCTGCATAAAGTATTGTTACCACTGGCATTCTGTTTTAGAATTGTTAGTATTAAGTGTCAGGAGTTTGGATAATCACTGTTGGCATTTTATGGAGCTGCCTTTATATGTTATGATGAATTCCACTTTGGTAGGCCCACCATTAAATTAACTGCGCTTTAGTTCTAACTTAAATGTTGAATAGTTACAATAACATATCAATTCAAGCTAAGAATGACTTTGAGTCTTTGTTGATTATCTTTTTCTTTCTATAACAATCCCTTATACTTCTTCTTATTTCTGAATCTAATATAATATTAACCCATATAGGACTCATAAAACATATATGAGTAACATATACACGAATACCAGCAGATACTAAAACTCTTTCTAAGTCCTGATAATGCAGAGCCAAATGAAGAAATAACTGTAAGTAAAGAGAATTATAGTCTTTCAGAACAATTATTAGTGTTTTCGTCCTGTCCTACTAGCCTATTGTTGGCGTTTCAATGTTTCATTATTACTCTCGAGTCAGACTATATTATCTATTCATGTATCGAGTAGCTGCTATTTATCTAACCGTGTGATACTTAAAAGGCGCTTAAAGGATCCTATCATGGTCTAGACTGCAGCTTACAGTTATTACCGTAACTTTGTGATCACGTAGTCGATAGATAAGGTTAGTTTGTACAGCCGTTAGGGTGATGTGGTATTTGTATTCAAATTAAAGTTAATAGTAATATTAAAGAGATTTGCATACCTGATAAATTGTATAACAAAATACAATAATAGATATGGCTGAGCCAAGAACTAACAGTTTCTTTTCATTAGCATGTTTTAATAGTTCTTTTCTTATAATTACAATTATTGTTGTTATTATTGTTAATAAAATACTAGCCATAGAAACTATTGATCCTATTATAACATTGTACATTGTTGGAGAAATCTAAACAACTAATTAAGTTATACATATTCAATATGCAATGAACTTCATTATCAACACTTTGTTATTATTCATTGCTCGAACACTATAAAATGGGTTTACAGTCAGTATTAGCAACGTCCCAGAAATGAATAAACTAATTTGTATTTATAGTCTGTCTTCAAACCTACGGTCCGCGCGCCGTTGCAGATATGGGCAGCGGATGCGTAAATTAAATTAATTGATCGTTGATGACTGATGTGCGTTATTAAGGCTAACTGTCGCAAACTAAAATTTTCAAAATGTTCTTTATTGCCCTCAGCCCTCAAGTAATTTAAGCTCCCGCTGCCTATCTTGTCAACGGCGCGCGGACCGTAGGTTTCAATACAGACCATAGTTATATAAGGTTATTTTAATAATACAATACTTGTTTTAAAGTAAAACTAAACTTACTATTCTATTTTCGTAAATCGGCACTATTTTATTCTCGAAGACTTCAAACTTCAATGTTGTAAATAACATTGGAATAGATAATAAAGCTGAAATAAAAACTAGAAAATAATAAACCGAATAGTGACGACGAGACCACAACTAAAATAAACACAGAATGTTTCGAAGAAAAAGTAAACAAATGTAAAGGACTTCGTCAAAGTTGGGCAACTCGGTCCAAAAATGGTGAGCTCGAGCTATCGAGCATATCGAGGCAGTTTATACATTGTGGGCTTACGGAAGTTGCCCCCTTTTTCGAGGGAGCCGATGCGCAGCCCAATTTGACTGGAACGGGGCGCACCGTCTGAGCGAGCCGAACCGATACCTCTACTATACACAAATTACACTCTCGTTTGAATATGATAAGTTATTCAAGAAGGATCTTGGCCTACTGTAATATTTCTATGACATGGACTCGCCCCCTTGGTCCCACACAGTACCTCGTTTCCATTAAGCGGACAGATTACTGTAGTTAGTCTATTAAGACAAATAAGAATATCAGCTGGGGATAATATAGTATTTTAATTATTATATCTTGTATTTCTTTATTATAAATAATAAGATTACAAGCAATGTCCAAACCCATAAGACTATATAGAATGAATGTGGTATACCATCGAAGGAGGTACTGAAACATATAACTAGAATAAAACAAAGAAATAACAAATATAGTCACATTCAAACGTAATAAGGCCATGTATGCTGAGTATATCGTTTATTTAACACTGCACCTGCTTGTATTGTACGCGCGCGATATCAGCAGATTGCAAACTTGCTTTCGTACTGCCTTAATCAGATAAAATATTGCAACACTCCTGCAAACCCAATTTTATTAACACGGCCGTATTTCTTTCGAATTCGACTATATAGTCTGTTTTAAAACCTAGACTACAAGCGCCGTTTGTAGTTAACGTGCCGTTATAAACTGCTTTATAAGGGAAAGAGCAATTTTGCTCCAGTAAAATTGCACTTTTGAAGGGGAAGCAAGTTATAGTGGCACGTTAACTACAATTGGCGTTTGCAGTCTAGGTTATAAAACAGAATATATTTAATAATGATCATTGCCTTTATTGTTTATAAACTGTAACTTTATATGAACTGAAGCAGAAATTCAATAGCTTTTATAACACTCTGACATTTGGCCAAAGTTTCTTAATGGACAGGACATACAAATAAGGAAATAGCTTCTGTATTAATATTGTCATATTCACTTAAAACTATGAGCTATAATCTGGAATACTTAACAGCAGTAATGAAGTTAAAACTGCTATTATTTTAGTACGGGACTGGCTAAGAAACGTGCTGACATTAAAAACGGCGGCTCGAAAATTATTACAGGCAGAGCCGTAACAACCCCAACTCAACAATCCTTATCCAAATAGAACAATATATGTGAGAGAAGAAAGTTGTTACTATAAACATACCATTATCGACAATATTCCATATAATCTGTAGAAAATATGAGCAAAACGTTTTATTTTAATAATTTTATAAATATATTGAATATTTAAAATAGTAGTAGGTAGCACATACAAGAAGGGTACAGCGATTGACCAACTTATTGGAAAACGAGATTTATCGCACCAAGACATCTAAAGGACTGTGTTAAAGAGGAAAATGGGTCTCGAAAGGAAACTATAAAGGATTACTGTAGACCTGAAGTATTAAGTGCATCTAGCGGATATACTTCGTTCAATATTGTACTTTGCAAGTACGCGCGTGCAATTCGCCTGCAGGTGCAGTGTAAAAAATCCTAAAAATACGCAGTGACGCTCCATTATTACTATCGGCGCTGACTATATAGTTTTCGTTAATAAAAATCTTTCTTTTTTCAAGAAGCATAGATGTTTTCGGTGTTTTTCATGTAGAATTCTGTAATTAATTAAGGCTATTTTTATAAAACAAAGGATAACAAGAAGACTGTTTAACAAAACGAAAAATATTTTTGTAAAGAAGAATGATTTAACAGGCCATAAACAGCTTAAGCTATATACTATATCGGTTATAAATATAGCTGAAACAGAGGTAATTTAGTTTGAAGAGCCTAAATACAATGTAGCTAAATAAATAGGATTCTAATCTTAGAAGGCCTCCCCATATTAAGAGATAATTATTATATCCTAAATGGCTACAATTATATACAAAAATACTATAAAATATAAAGAAATAACATAATCAGATAGCATTGAAATAGACAAAAAACGTAACCTTTGTGAATTTGTCAAATTTACGTCTAGAGGAACTAATAATACTTCCTTGTCGGAAAAAGCATCAAAAGTAATAGAGAAGCTGTTTATTTCAACATTAGAATCTAACTAATTTATTATAATTTACGTACAAACATATCTAAAGACTGAATGAAACTAGGGTGTTCTTTTTTGAGAAACGGCGGGAAATTATTTGTAAACCCTTAAAGGATTCGAAGATGTGCGTCTTCATTTTTACTCCCCCCCCCCCTACCATTGTGTTTCTGAAACCTTTTGGAATAATCGTAAACAACAAATGGTTTAAAAGTCAGACTCAGCTCTATAAGAATCGTCCCATCTGAAGTTCTTTTTTTATAGTTTTGCAGAGTTTTGACAAATATAATTTAACTTATGATGAACAGTTTTCAAAATAATTTGGACAGCGAATTCTTGATCTCAACTATAAGACTAGAAAATGACTCTAAATTTAATTATTCACTTCATAAGCAAGTGATTTCATGCCTAAAAGTTTCCATCCCAAACATCAATTAAATTTTTGAATTTTGCGCCCTTTTGAACAATTTAAAATGGTCTAAATTGTTGATGCGGAAAACATGACAAATGTATTTAAGAAAGTTATTTAAAGTTTGTACTTTATTATTATGTTAGTCATATTTTATAAAGTTCATTTGGTGAACTCTTGAAAAAACAGTAATGGCTCAATTCAATAAAAACTATCATTTGTGGTCCGTTTCCATTCTGTGAAGTGATCTCACGGGGAAGCAAAGGTAAATTCAAACACTTTACCAGCGCTCCCGGGACCCATCACATCTTGGAACAGTGCGCCCTTATTAACCGCCTGCGCTCAAATCGCAGGTCCGGGCAGTCTACGGGCGCCCGATCGGTACCGATAAATTCATTATTTATCAAGCAACGGACCATGATGGGGGCGGCCTCTGGCAGAGGGATGTGGTCAGGTTGTAAACACAGGACAGCGCTATTGTGTTGTTATTTTATTGCATAATTTAGTTAAAACGTCATTTCAATAGAGGACAAGTGGAGTAAAATTCTTTAATTTAGTTTAAATTGTCATTTATCTTTAAAGAAAACTGTGGGATATTTCTCAACTATAGGAGAATCAAATCAGTCAATATCGACCAACAATGCTGGCCTGTCTTTTAGTTCGGGCGGCCTCAGTTGAGACTTGAACCATTATTAATACCGCTACTGATCAATAATAAAAAGTTATTAGAAAAGTTATTTATTTTCTGTTATTGCTATATCACACAATAAATGTAGATTGCTTTGGCGCAATGTTATCTCTGATCAGATAATTCATTCCGGAATCATCTGAACAAAGACGGCTCCTTTATAACATTCGGTCTAAGGGTGTACGAAAAATGGGATAACTAAGCTTCTGGTTTACCAAGCCTTCTACAGCTACGGGAAGTGGAATCCCACAGTCTCAGATACTCACAGATTCATAGACCGCTGCTCTAACCATTAGGCTAAAGTACCCACATCAATAATAAGGCAAGTTGAAACCCAATAAAATACTTCTAGAAGCGAATATTAGAAAAGTTTAATTTAATCAACTGCGTGGCCTGCTAATTTAAAATATATCTTTAATTTAACCCCTTTCGGAATGAATGAACGCAATCTAGTACCAAAGAAGATGTTTAAAAAAAGTGTTCATTTCCCTATATTACACGTATCACACAATAATAGTAGTTTTCTTCAGCGCAGGGCTTCGGCCATTCATTCCGGAATCTTCTGAGAAGAGACGGCTCATTTCTAACATTCAATATTTCATTCAGGGGCACGAATCTATTATCCAAAGAAGATATTATCTACTTAATGAAGAGTACTAATATTAAATACAACCATTTCTACTTTATTAATAAATTATTCATTTCTCTTCTGACTCGACAATATATTTTCCTTTTTAATAATGGTTGTTAAACAATATCATTTTGGCAGCTTCAGTCTTCCAGAAAAGCAGAAATCCCATTACAATATGATACATGTGCTTTAGCCTAGTGGTTAGAGTAGCTGGGGGTTCGACTCCCCGTAGCTGCAGAAAGCTTGGGAAACCAGCAGCTTATTTATCTCATGTTTCGTGCCTCCGAAGACTGAATGTTAGAAAGGAGCCGTTTCTGCTCAGAAGAATCCGGAATGAATGGCCGAAGCCCTGCGCCGAAGAAATCTACAGTTACTGTGTGATATGTGCGATTACAAGAATTAAATTACTTTTCCTATGTTTTTTTATTACTATGATACATATATTATTATTATTTATATGCCTTACAGGTGACATCATCCGAAACGTGGGATTTTATTAAAATGTCAATTGTTATGTTAGTTTATACAGCAGTTCGAAATAAATATATCTGCTCTGACACTCTTATAATACTACAGTAACCCACACAACCTGCACATCCTATTCGGCTCATTCAACCATTCTTTTAATCATACATTTAGACTAAATAATTACGAATTTAATTCATAAAGTTGAACTTAAAACTGCTTCATTAGATGTCTTTCAATTGATATCACGCAGTTTATTCACTTAATTGAACCTTTAATGAATGTTTAATGAATATTTCTTTTACATAATATATAGTAGTAGTTTATAACTTATATATACATCGCGTTAGCGTTAACCTTTTTAAATATAGGATACATACAAGCCTTCCACATACAAATAAATTAAACACCCGGGCATTAAAAATAATTTTTTTTATAAAACACAGTGTTCCTTAAAGGTGAGACTACCATGACTAAATACTTAAGCAAAAGAAACTGCTGAGGTATCTGGTAGAGAATACTGTAGCTGCTCCTAAATTATTATTCACAAGCTTGTGATATATACTACTTTAACGGTCACTATATTATTCTTCACTCTGCTGCCCTCCGGAGGATACTTAGGCACAATAAGTCTTTTTGAAATTTTTGGGAAACGCGGATGCGGAATGCGAAACCCAAAATAGTCGTGGAACGCGGAATGCGGAATGCGGAATTCCGCACATTGCTGGTCGCCATATCGGGAACAGGGTGACTCTATTACATATTTATTGAAAGAAGAAGTGATGATATTGGAATGGCGATTTAGGATCGCAACAACTTGGAGGTTAAGACTTATCCTCCTTGCAAGGGCTTAACACGGCTTCGTCGGTTTGTGGATGCTCTGCTGGCCGATAAATGCTTTCTTTTCAAAGAGGCTTCCTATGCCTATTATTTGAGAATGCAATAGAATAATGTCAATGTCAACTATTTACAGTCTGTATCAAATAGTACAAGGAATAGGAGTGAATCATTTATTAGTAAAATCCGCCCCCTTATAAAGGGTTGGATAACAATAATACAAGAGATAACAGAATACCACTGGGCCCTTCTGAGAAGGGAACCAGGGTGGATTCGGAGGGAGTATTCCATTCCACAACTTATGCTTTTAGAGAAAATACACCAAAGCTGTCAATTTTTCATTTATTTTTATTATAAACGCTTCTCCCTAGGATACCGTACTGGAAATCTACCTTTTGATATAGTCTATAACAAATAAAGGACCTCAGAGCTTAAACAACACCGTTGACTCCAGTCTTTTCTTTGTTATGAACTATGCTTTAAAATTAAAAAGTATTTATTATTTGTATTAATTTATGTTTGTTTTACAGTTGCTTATGTTTTCTTATTTGAGACTTTCAATTTGTTTATCCTAATTCTCAGTATTCTGAATCCATTCTTATGAACTGTTGTCACCCAACACGCCGCCTATAACAAATATTCTTATTCTTAAAACACAAACTTTGTTTCTTCCAACTGCTTAAGTTGCATTTTATTTGTTTTAAGCATTTATAGTTTACAAGTTAACCATTTTATAAAGTAAAACATTATTTTTATAATTATTTTTTGAATGACCACGCCCCCTCTTAAACGTGCCAATTTGCCTTAACTTCTGCAGCAGAGTTGTAGTCTCCCACGAAGTAAACTGCGATTTATGGCCTTATTAAATTAGTATTTAATAATTTATTTCAGCTGAAGATTTATTGTTTTAATGGAGGATTTGCAAGAAGAAATAGAAGAAATCAATAAAGAACCACATGTACATGGATGGGCATCTAGTATTGTATTTGTGGTAGGTTTTATTTACAAAGCGAACTTATTTAGTCTTTATAAAAGACTTGTATTCCATCACAGCATCCTGGAAGAAGAGGCATTGGAATAAAATGCTTGTATAGTCGGATTCAAAACGAATGATGTAGTGTAGAAAACTATTTACAAGTTAAACGCAATTGCGTACAAGCAGTTTTGGCTTGAAAAATATTTTCCACACTCCATTATTCGTTTTGAATCCGACTATGCTTTTAAAGATAATTCTTCTAATCCACGGATTTTCAATCGTTTTGCATAAAACGGATGCTCCGCAAGAAAGCTTGCTCTAGTTGCAGAAAATAACATTACCTAATTCCGCAAATTGTAAATATATAAGTTAATATAAAAAGTATAATTTAATAAAATATAACGCTAAA
Organism: Phasmarhabditis papillosa; assembly: GCA_034691345.1. NCBI lineage: Eukaryota > Metazoa > Nematoda > Chromadorea > Rhabditida > Rhabditidae > Pellioditis > Pellioditis papillosa. The sequence continues at coordinate 8,701 of JAQGAV010002095.1, forward strand.
GAAGTAAAGCAGCGTTATTCTTGTATTCTTTATTACTTAAATACATTGTCTATTCTTATATAACTATGAAATCCTCGTCTTCCTTCTAACTACATATCTACTTTTAGATTTCATTTGTTGGTTTGGCTGTCAACCTTTTTAATTTTATTATTTTTATTAAAATCCGTCGTTCCCGTGGTTCATTTGCTTATCTTTGGGCGGCTCGTTGTGGTGGAAATATATATATTTTATTAATATATTTAATATATCCAACACCTACAATAATAAGGTATTAAACATATATAAATAACTTTAATGCATATAAAATGTTACAGTACTGGCTAGGGATGAAAGGCTTAGTTACGCAGAATTCGGGCCATAATGGGCTCGTCCGCGTACGGGCCAAGCAGCTCATCTCTAGTAATGGTAATAGAACTACTAATTTAAGCTGAATGTTTGTATAAAATCAATAATAATGTTTTTTATATATGGTTTAGATGTAAATTCAATTATATAAGAGTCTTCCTAGTTATTTTAATAGGTTATATAATAAATAAATTACTTATTACAGGGGTTTATCTCCATATTCCGAAAGTGTTGGTGAATTTATAGCAATAACCATCACTGCACCTTATACTTTAATTATTTTATTACAACCTTTATTAGCTTTACATTTATTTATAATTTGTTATTTTCCATTTTCATTAAAGTTTATCTACGAAGAAACGTCCGTTTTGGTAAATATTTAAGTATTTTAAATATTTTAATATTAAAGTTTTAGATTCAAATTGCTATTTGTTTCTTGTTTGGAATTGTTTTAACTGTTTTATGGATTATTTGTAAGTTTATTTTATATAGAGTGGAAATGTATATATTTTAAAGTAATTGATAAAACTGCAAAAACTAAGCCCACGGCCGGGATAGAACCGACAATCTTCTGATTAGAAGTCAGACGCCTTATCCATTAGGCCACGCGGGCTATGTTAAACAAGCAAAAGATGTAGCTTTTAGTAGGGTCGCCCACTTAATAGAATAATAGTCATAAACCGTATTTTTGAGTCGAATGAACCAAAATTTAGGGTTCATTCAAAAGATACCAAATTAGTTTTTAAAAGAAGTATTTATTTTCCTTAACCTCAGTAATATATATAATAATAATGTAGATTTATTCAACATAGAGTGTATTCTAACTACTAGACTAAATAAGATTATTTTAGTTTCTTGTCGTTCTTATTATGATATAGAATGGTTTAGTTGGGAATGGGAATGTGTAGACTGGCTTAATAATATAAGTGACTCTTATCTTGTACCTACAACATTAGCAATTACTATTATTTTATATGTATTTATACTTATTAAACTTATTAAAGTAAGTTACCATTTATTATATTAAAAATTATATTTTACTACAAATAAGAGATGCTGAAATAGTTTAGAATTTGTAAGTTTAAATTGTATTTTCTTTCTCCTTTCAGATAAAAGGAATCATCGACGAAAAACGAAGGCGCCGTAAGAATTTAAGAATAATGATTACGGTATGTTTAGCTGAGTATCATCTAAAACGACGGAGAGGGTTGTAAATTTAGCTGAACGGCCCCATACATTTGGTAGTTTCCTTCTTAGGCTTAGGCTTGTCCTTAAAAAAATATTGTTTATTGATATTTTACGAAACACGATATCACAGATATTTGGAAGATGAAGTGAGACGAATGGACCTTAGGGATCCAGGACTCCATTGCACAGCACCTGGGGGAGCGGAGGCGGCGGAACAGGATCTTACTCATAAAAAAGCCAATATTTTGCTTCAACTGTGACTGAACGTCGGCCGGTTCCTTGCCATTTCAGCTTTTAAGGACATAAAGTTTATAACTATTAGTAATTGTATAAGGTCTTTTATTTATAGTCTATTTTACAAGACAGTATATTCGCATTAGATATATTTATGCAAGACACAGCAAGTCTTTTATATGAAGATAAATGGTGGTATTTTATATGTAACACGGTGTCATGGGAGATGTCTCATACAATAGATGGGTTTGTAATATATTAAATAACTATTTTATTTCCTGTATCACTCGTATCACAATAATAGTAGATTTCTTTCGAGGCAGGGCTTCGGCCATTCATTCTGGAATCTTCTGAGCAGAAACGGCTCTTTTCTAACATTCAGTCTTTATGTGTACGTAACATGGGATAAATAAGCTGTTGGTTTCCCAAGCCTTCTGCAGCTACGGAGAGTCGAACCCATAGCCTCAGATTCACACGGATTCAGAGAGCGGTACTCTAACAACTAATTAATCTATAAGGGATCTACAAAAACGTTGTTATACGTAATATTTAAAAAGCAAAACATTAATAAAATTGAGTACTAAAAGTTAGTAATTTTGACCTAGTACAAAAATATATGAATAAGTGGAGTTCTCCAATTGCCTGTATAGAATATGTTTTGCGGGACTATCCTATTTCGGAACTGGCCGTTTCCGAACTAGGCGATTTTGCTGATTTTCTTGGAAAAAACGTGAAAAATTGAACTTATTTTTATAATTTAAAATAATTATTAGATCAGCATTTGATGCTGAATTAAATGCAGAATACCCTTTTTTTAATAGCTTCAATACGAACCGAGTTATCGAAGCTAATCGTTAATGAAAGAGTTCGGAAACCGCCAGTTCTGAAAGGGATAGTCTCTGTTTTGCATAATTTCTTCTATAGTAGTGATGGGAGCTCATCTTATTAAAGAATGAACCTGTCCCCCTATATTATACAGGGATTCTGTACTATAATTTCGGTCCCATGTTTCTAATAATAATTAAATAATTCTTTTTAGTTTTCTAATGTTAATACTTAACATCGACCTCCGTGAGAGAATACTACCTTGTTTAAGTAATACAGTTGTTTCTGGTAGTAATGTATTAAGGATAAATGAAAGAAGTATAAAAACAAAAAGTATATTAGTTACTATTACTTAATATATAAAGATTATTTATATAAATATAAAAGTTATTTATTTATTGAAGGTGCCTTTAAACACTCTATAAACCCCATATACAATCTATTGTCTTATTTAATAAAACTGTTTATATTGTGTTATTTTGTGTTACAATAAAGTAATTAAACAAACTTTTTACTTTTATCAGAAAAAACATTAAAATTCCCATGAATACGTGTAGAAGTTGCTTATTCAACGGGATATTCCCAAATAGCTCACATGATCACAAATAACTACCTTTTTACACATTAAAACACAATTTACATAAAAGAATTTATATTTTAAAGTTTTATTTCATTTAAATAGAAAGAAAAGCATTATATAACGCATGACAAAATAGATGCATGTATGTCTACAAAATAATCGTGTATGGGTATACGGTAGAACTTAATCATAGTAATCATGATTAGGGCAGATATTTGCAAAGGAGCAAAGAATTCCAGCCCTTTAATTACAAGCAATAGCTGAGAGGATAGGACGTGTTTAAGGTTAAAAAAAGTGTGTTTATTGATTTTATTAAACATGAGATCACAGATATTTGGAGCGAAGAAGTGACACGAGGGAACCATAGGAAGTAGGACTTCGTAGCACAACACCCATGGACTGGAGGCGGCTGGGATTCGAAGCATCGCACTCTAGCCTATGAGGCAAACTTCTAACCACTGGGCCACCACGCCTTTCACAAAATTCTCACAAAATTAAACCGTAATATGTTTTTATTTCATTTATATATAAGTCTTATGTTTTTATTTAATTTATATATAATTCAGATAAGTGAGACGAGGGAACCATAGGAAGTAGGACTTCGGGGATTCGAACCATCGCACTCTAGCCTATGAGGCAAAGCTTCTAATCACTGTGCAATACAATTAATACAATTAATTAGTTAGACTATCTAATTAACTAATAATATTAACTAGTTGTTCTACATGAATAAAATACATTAATAGTATTTATTCTAGACGGAGTTATGGCCATCCGAATTCCGAATTTCCACGCGCAAGCTCTCATACATCAACAACAATACATGTTAACCTGTTAGACAGGTTCCGGATTCTAATAATCTTTATCTATTCTAAATATTTTGAATTATAATAAAAGTAAATTCTACATTTCTTTGCCGTCCATAAATAAACATAGCTAAAATAATACTAGAATAACAATACTGGGCTTAGGCGCCCAAAAAATCACTAACCCCCAAACTCTTTTTGTTTTTTGTGTTCTTTATTATCATTTCGAACCTTCTGATCGAATTTTGTAAAATCACTCGCTGTTAGGGTTGGGGCGGTCAACTCTGGGTAAAACATATTATTTGCAATTGCGGCTCTCTCAGATACTTCATAATTAAACTTTTAAAATACAGATGATAGGAACTATTCTATTTTAAACTTCTGAAACGGCGACAGAGACGCCATAGTCATAGTTTGTAAAATCATTATGATTAGTTTTGGTTACAAAAAATGTAGTACACGTGATTCAAGTAGACTTATTGAGTGTAAAACAGTTAATGGAAGAATCATAAAAAATTTTTAAAAAAAAAAAGCCGTTTATAGGCGGCACCTGGTTGTTGGCTTGACGATACTTCAGCCGTTATCCATAACCTGTACATGAAATGAACACGTACTGAAGATCGTTGATTGCGGTCATCTCTTTGCTACCCGACTTTGTATACAAATATTTGCATCAACTTTCCTAGTTCCCTAATCCTCAAAGAACCTCTTGAGTTCCTTGGGCCTGTTAGGAACTAGGCGTAGTCTTTCGCATTTCGTCATCGCTGTCCCAGTGAGTTGCCTCACTAGTTTTTCTTCTTCAAGTTTGGATCCCTGCTGGAGGTGGAAATTCGATGGTGTACCAAGGGAAGTTCTATAGCACCTTGACCGAAGTCATGATGCCATAGGCATCCAACCTAGCCTAGCATGTCGCTAGCGGCTGTCCATAGCCCGATCGATGAGAAAAAATAAAAACAAAAAATCCTCACGTGACCAACGTAGAGAAAAATTCGTCCTTGTTTTCCTCATTTTCTCCCGAACTTTGTCTTGCTTCATCCTCGAATCCATAGATGGTCAGTCATTGAACAGTGAATAATAGCTAAACAAAATTAGGGTGCATTTTTAAACTAACCTGACACACTAGACTAACCTTTTCCGAGCCGTTTCTGTACGGTCGGTGCACCATGTTCGGCGCAAAAGTGTTTGCGCCGAACAATTTATACATTTATTTAACAACGACAAAAATATTGTTATTTACCATTAGAAAACTGAAACTAATGTTTAAATTTAGAGTGTCTCCTTTTAGTAAAAATAGAAGGAACTCACCCTTAGTTCAGGAAATGTCGTTTCGGTGGTTCAGTGGTAAAATATATTTAAACGAAAAGAACAATCCAAGAAGAACCAATATAAACTCAAAGCATAATGGCCTAAGCCAACTAGAATACAAATACCCAATAAGCTTCAATTCATTTTCCTTTTCCTTATATTTCTCATCGAACAATATAAACAATATTAAATACAATTTCGATCACGAACGGAAGGAAGGTAAGGTACAATAAGTATAATTTGAGTAGAACAAATTTATTCTGCATTTATTTTGGTACATAGGGTGTTCGATTACGAAAAAAAGTATTTACATTGAATAACTACTGAAATAATCTACAAAGCACTTTATGTTTTTATGTTATTAACAGTCGCTTAACATCTTTTTTTGATTTAATTTTTTTAATTTTACAATGATAATAGCTTAAAGAGAGACTAAATTATATAGTATATCGGGTTTTTTCTCAATATATTTGGTTGATAGTCAAATCTTATTATTTTACTGCTTCGTAAACAATCAGTTTGGTCTTAACAATAGAGCGCCATTGTGCTAAAAACATGGTAGCATAACCAGTTATAGCTAAAAAGAGTGAATAATTGAGGAATGTTACCTAAAATCCCAAGAAGATTCATAATGAAATTCATCCATGGCGCACGGTCGCCAAAGCTGGCAAACGAAATAAAGGACTGTTTCTCTTTTAAAATATTAAAGTTGTTCCTTTATGAGAACCAATGAATGAAATTGTTCGAAAAAACTCAGTCGCATAGATTTCGACAAGCTCTTTCGATTGATATATATGGAACACAACTATGATTAACAAAATAAGCCAGGTTTCGTGCATCAAGATTTGGCCATCTGAATTTGCTCTGTCCCTTTGCCTTAGGGCGCGGGATAATTAATTATCCAAAAAACAAAATAAAATAAACAATAATTATACACAAGTATTTATTCTAGTTTCTTATCTATGTACATGTTTATATTTATGTTTATTATTCTTCTAGATTATTCTATTCGAGTTATTAGATGAAGTCTGAAAATAACCATTATTATTATAATTGTATATTCAACTATTCGTGTACAGTTATGCTTTAGTATTCTAGCATTCTTCTGTTCATTCATTTATTTATCCAACAACGCCTCATTCTTATTTATCACTGCTACTACTACCGTTTCGTAATGGCGGAGTACCGTATACTCACCTTATTTGGCTCCTCTTGCCATAGAGTCTTGCCGTCGATTACAATCTTCTTAGGGACGAAGTTCTGTTCCTTAGAATCATTCTAAAATAATAATAATAATAATAATAATAATAATAATAATAATAATTATAATTATAATTTTAATATTTATAAATATATATTTAAATACCTGTATCTTCAAGTTAATCTTTAGTTTATACGGCTCTTCATTTATATAGGCAATAACTTCCATGGGAACATAGCGCGTATGAATACAATCCGCACTGCCTAAACAACAAAAGTATTAAGTTTTAGAACTAAAAAACTGTACTTTAAAATATTTTAAATATTATATTTTAAAGTAAAGTATTATATAAAAATACTCTAATTATTAAAAGAACTAAGAAACTAAAGAGAATTCCCAATAAACAGAAATCTAATCCTACTTGATCTACATGTTCTAAACTAACCATTCTTGCTTATATCAATAGTCTTGTCCATAAATTCAACTTCTACAGGAGTATCAAAAGTCTTTCTGAATACTTTTTATTATATTTATATTTAATTACAGTAACCCACTTGTGGTCTCTACACGATACCATATCAGTCCTTCTTCTAACTGGACTTTGGCTTCTCGACTTCTCCGAAGTAATAGGATTCAAGCTGCGAGAGAGCATTAAAGGACTCTTAACAAAAGGTTACACAGCGAAATAAGCGGATACCGTACCTGAGAACCGGCCACAGCAGAAGGGGTGCTGGCAATGCGGAAGTTTCTGTCTAAAGACAAAATTATATATAAGACAACTATTTTTAGTTTATCTAATGGTTAGAACAGAGGATTCCCAGAGGATACCGGTTTCCTAGTATCGGATCACCAGGATTTCGGAAGCTTCGCCGCTCTCTTAGATGCCCCGCCCCCTCACCCTTAGAATCTCCATTGGCTCCGCCCCTATCTTAGATGTCCCGCCCCCTCACCCTTAGAATCTCCATTGGCCCCGCCGCTCTCTTAGATGTCCCGCCCCCTCACCCTTAGAATCTCCATTGGCCCCGCCCCTCTCTTAGATGCTCCGCCCCCTTACCATTAGTTCTTGTATTTTCCATATTGTTTCCTTCTATTTTTGGTTCTTTTGGAGTTGTAATTAGGGCGTCGTTTGCCGTAATCGGAGAGAATAAAAATCGTTTAGGAAGAGTCTTAGTCAATGGAATAGAATCATCCGATGCAAGAGTTACTTAAAACAATTAGTTAGATAAACAGTTATAAATCTTTCAATCACTTACCCATTTTATTTTCCTCTGGAGTCGTTCTGGTCTCATCTGGACTCTCCGATAAGCTTCCTGTAGTTTTCGGAGCTTCTTCAGTAGCTTCATTTTTCTTTTTTTCTTCTTCAGATGGAGCGTCTAAAAACAAAAATCAATAAGAATAAATGACTGAAGACGAATTAATAAATGTAATCGCATCTTCTAAGGTTCTATTTCCGTCGGTAAACTATTTTCGTTCTTTATTATTTATGTAATTCGGTAAAGTATCCACAAATACAAAAATAAACAATCTAGATATTAAACAAACTAAGACTATTCTTTAAGTTGAACCTACCATGAGTACCATCAAGGTCCTTCTTTTCCTCTGGAATATTTCTGGAGCCATCCGGAATCTCCAAGAAGCTTCCTTTAGTTTTTGGAGTTTCTTTAGCTGGAGCGACCGTCTGTTCCGTTTTATTGACATTTTTGCCCTGTGGAGTACAGTAGATCGAAGATGCTAAAAATATAAAAATAATAAATAATTTCAATCAATAATCACCATAAGGACCAGTCATATTGGGACGAGTTGAAGCATTGAGGAATGTGGGATTCAGATCCAGAATTGACTTCTAAAATAGAATAGTTTCGTGTTATTAATCTTTTGCAAAACTAGTGCACGCGACGGGGTTCGAACCCGTGACCTTTCGCTTAAAGGCACGGTACACTCAAAAATTCATTTCATATTTTATTGTTTTAAATTAATCAGCTTTAAAAGTTATGAAAAATGATATAAATAGCAAAAAAATTGAGGAAAAATGA
>JAQGAV010002096.1:0-17207 GCA_034691345.1 Phasmarhabditis papillosa
GATACATTTCTTATGTACATTAATATTATGTGTTACTTCTTCGCGTCTTCGAAATAAAACTTTCTATTCTATTCTATAATTGAAACAATTTGTGTATGCTCATTTATTAGACTACCATATACATTATTATTAGGTAGACAAACAATTTTATAAAGTTGTTATATTTCTTCTTATTACTTTCCGACCATAGCACAAAGTCCACATGAGTTAGGACAATATTTGACTCTATCTGCATTTGTGTAGAATGTATTAGTACAATAACCATTCTTAACCCATGATGGACAGCTAAAATATACGGTTACAGTAACCCTTGTTCTGTTATAATCGGAAGACTAAACTCTTGTAGTAAAAGGTGTAATAAATTGAGATAAGCTAATAAATTAAGAGTACGAGCTTGAGTCCCATAGCCGAAACATGTTTTTTGCCAAAGCCCGTGTGCGCCTGGACCGTTTGGGGCCGAAACCCGGCATGAGGCGGGTTTAAACGTCCAACTCTATAATATCCTGTTTTATGGATATTGGAATACAACTTTGGAATTACGCGAAAAGCTATTGTATTATGTAGCTTAACTGTGATTTTCCAACATTACTTTTCATAATATATAGTCTATATATCTTTTGCTCTACACTATGCAAGCTTAAACTTACTTGGCGCTAACATCGGAGCAGGTAGCACCACCAGGTCCTGCAAATAATTGTATATTTTATAATTTTAGATAGTTTTCTTACTAGCAGTAGTGGCTCCAGCAGCGACAGTGGTGGCTCCGGTGGCTCCAGTGGCTCCGGTGGCTCCGGTGCTAGGACAGAGATTGCAGGTTTTCTTACATTTCTCCTAAAAGGATCAGATATTATGACAGGATGTTTGATCTTCAAAATTTATTGAGCACCAAAGTTTTGTTTCCTAATATGTCGAGCGCGGTAGCTCGGTGGGTATACATTTCGTCACAAAGGATAGAGTCACTGGTTCGAATCCAGCCGAAAAAGGAATTCTCCGCCCCTAGGTGTTCCGTTATGATGTTTCCGCTTCCTATAGCTCTTTCGTCTTACATCTCCACTACAACTCGTTTACATAGAGAAAGTAGGCAATCTCTAAAACATTGACGAATCAGTTAGGGGACTATATTGGCTTCAGTCTCATTTTAAAGAACAAAGTCGGGTCGAAGGAATCTGGGACTGTCACGGTAATCAAATGCATGGTGTTAATCTAGTTGTTCAGTTAATCAATCTAGTATAATTGCTCTACTTTCATGACTCTCCGCGCACTAACATAACGGGACAGAGCAAATTCAAATGTTGAAATCTTGATGCTCATACCCTGGCTCATTTTGTTAAGGAATTGATGTTAATTTATATATCATTGGAAGGACCATAACTCAATCTATGCAACTGAGTTTTTTGACGTATTTGGTCAACGCTTTCCAGAGAAAAATTAATTTCAATTTAAAAATGAGAGCGCAGCCCTTTAACGCCATTTTATCCGTTGGCGAGTCGTGCTCTCTTTTAAGGTTTCTCATAATAACCTTAACAAAGTCTTGCATATTAACGTTAAGACAGATTCCAGGTACAGAAGCACACTCAACGGCAGCATCGACACAACCTCCTAGAAAGATAGAACCGTTTTTACAAAATTCTGAGCTCCAATGCGGATTAAATTAATTTTTCAACCACCATTCTTAAGGATTGTTTAAAAACAAAGCTCTCTATGTTTCGAGTAGTTAACTAAAGATATTTCTAAACGCTTTATAGTTAACATTCCAGTTCCTATTTATTTATAAATGGCATATTTTTAGTCATTTTGACAAACTTTCTAATTTAATTTAGAAACTAACCATCTAAACAGAATCCACATGCAGATGGACAATCCTGTGCAATATACTCTCTCCAGTTGGCATCTTTGCACATAGCCTTAGTAACAGAAGCGCAAGTTGGGAAGAATTTTAGCTCTGTATATAAAGATAATTTTTAAAAAGTCAAAATCACATATTCGACTTAATGACTTGTAACTACACTGTTGTTTGAGCATAATCAGGACGACCAGCTCAAATCCCTTTAGGACGAGTAAATTATAGAAAACACTAGACATTAAACTGTTTCCGCGTTTCATTTAATACTATTTTGTTGTTTATTTAATTAATAACTGTAGAAATTAACTTACGCTGTGCATTGGCACAGTTATAAGCAGGTGTCTGACAGCAGTAAGCACAAGTCTTAGGACAAGTTAGGATGGCCGCATCTTTGTAAGATTGAATTATGGCAGCACCAGCGGGCTAAATTATTAAAAAGGTAATAAGCACCATTGTGAAAATTAGCATGAATGGATCACTTAATATGTTTTGATTTTTAGTAAAGGTGATTTGCCCAAATTTACATCCATATCTATTATGTGACGATAGAATGCAGATTTGTTAATGGGAGATGATTTTTAAAAAGCACGGGCCGGGCCGCTCCGTTTCAACGAATGAATGACTTACATCAAAACAGTTAACACCTCTTTCATCAGCAGCTCCAACGGCAGGTGCAGTTCCAGCTGGTTTGAACAGGGTGCCACAAGCAGTATCGTCGACGATGTTATCACAGGCAAAGGCACTGGCTATATACTTAAAAAGATTTGTTATTATTTATTATATATATATATATATATATATATATATATGTATGAGTGGATAGAGATTCGTGTCGTCCTTAATTAGTCTTAATAAAAGTTAATGAAAATGAATAGCAATTATTTCAATCTTGTTGCTCTTAATTCAAAACAGAAGAGCCCACAATTCATTACAAGGCCCTACCCTGTTATTGAGAAATCTTCGACTTTCTATTTGTAATATAGAATAAAGTTATTCTATTTTTAAGATAAGTTTGCCCTTTCTACTGTATTCATCCTTTAAAGGACTATTTGATCCCAATAAAGACACTTACATTGGTTCCATCAGTACAGTTCATGTCGATAACAGCCGTAGCTACTTGGAGCACAGCCAGAAAGAGAACCTTGTTCATCATCTTTACAAGAAACAGATCCTAGCAGAAGAGTCGGACTGGCCGATTGGATGTCGATAGATGGCGTGCCGGTCCTTTTAAGGGCTAGTTCGGCGTAGCTCTGTTACAAGGGCGTGTGTACTCTTCGACAGCTGCACTTTCTATATTACATTGAATAGTTTGTTGCTATTTGTATAAGAGCATAGTTAGTTAGATTTAAACAATTGTAACTAGAGAATTGCGGAAAAAAAGAAAAGATCAGCCTCCGCTAGGCGAGTTGGTCGCGTGATATAGATCCCTGCTGGCAAAGATGTACAAATATAGCAATTGGTGCCGTTTCGGAAGAGAAGCTTTGTAAAGGCATTGTTACTAGGACTCTTGCAGTTTGTTGTATTAGGAAACTGCGACATTTTGGAGCAGGTTAGATGGGTTATAACCAGAGGTTTACGCCTGGGGGTTAGGCCGGGTTAAACCGGGCCGGTTTCCAACTTTTTGTACAACCTGAGGTGGTTATCCGGCCGGGTCGGTAACCAGCTCTGGTTACAACCATTCTATCCGAAATCTTAATATAAAGCGTTGCGAAACCCATTCATCAGTGTCCGCGTGGTGCTGGGCAGGTTTTATAGCATATTATGAGAAGACTTCAGATCAATGAATTAACCAAACTCTCCAGATTTTTGTTATTTTTAATTAACTTTTCACAATTAAATATTTTTTTACTTATAAACATCGTACTTCACTCTTGGGTAAAAACGTAATTTCGTTTTCGACAAATCAATGATTCATTAAGTGTCCTGATTAACACTATATTTCTTGAAACAAACTATTATTGTATAATTATGTAGTACCTGCTTTTAACAATTAGATCAACTATCTTTTGTTTGTAATACATCACAAATATATTATTATTATTCCTAATTAGACAATGATTTTCATAAATCTATGCATATTTGCATAATGTTCAATGATATGTAGACAAATATTAGCAATTTTAACAATATTAAAAAGTCTGAAACATATTGTTTGCATATGAAACAATTGATAGGTAGTTTCAATATATCAACGTTGGAGATTCTAGAGATTCGTGTTTAAACTTTATAATCCTGTTTCTCTTTTATTTCTTATTGGTTAGATGAACTTGTTTGTTCTTTTAGCTAATATTCCTCTATAAGAATATCCATCGAATGGTTCCGGACATACACCTGTTACACTGCAAATCCAGTTGGAGTGAGGGGCCACACGGACATTACTGTCTTCTGAAAGAGAGTACAATTATCATTATGTTCTAAGGCAGTTATAGGTCTATTTATCTAAGAATTAAAATTATATTTCAGCTAAATAAGTTAGGACTCTTTACAATAGTATTGTCGACTGCAAAATGGTTAAAACCATATAAAAGTAGAGTTGTTATAGTCAGATTGTTAATAAGCAGGAGTGTTGCAATATTTTGTCTGAGTAAGGCAGGGCGAAATAAGATGAAATCTTCTGATATCACGCGCGTAGAATGCAAGCAGATGCAGTGTTAAAAATGACGAAATACGCAGCATACACGGCCTTATTACTTTTGAATCTGACTATATCAAGTTCAAAATTTCAAGTTTTCTAGTTTTTAAGTTCCTCGAAGATTTCAAGTGTACAACTTTAATTTAACAGCATTACATAAAAATGATTGCTCATTGTCAGAAACATCAGATACAGATTTAATTGTCTATATAAACTAGATCTAACCTTCGGCATAAGGCGCTACTTCCAATATATTGCAGTCAAGTCCATTACTAATAACTCCCATAACTACATTAGTACCATCAGGTAGCTGACTGATTAGACCAGCACCGCTGTCTCCCTAAAATATTTATATTTTTGTAGGTGAATTATGTTTGTAAGTTTTTTTTTAAAACGGCCTTTTTGCAAATGCAGTAATGTGAATTTTCGGTTTTAAATTTTGACTACTTTTCGAACACTATATTTTTGTTGCAAAAGACTAGTTCGCAAGTCATCAAGTAAAGCTATAGGCAGCGCCAAGAGTAATAATGTAGTGTGACTTGCGTATTTTTAGGATTTTTAACACCGCACCTGCAGGCAAATTGTACGCGCGCGCTTGCAAAGAGCAATATTTACTGGAGAGTAGCCGCCAGATGCTGCGCGGTGCTCGCAAAACGAGCTCAGACTAGCGTTGAATTCTTTACTCTTGGCGCTGACTATACCAATATTGGAATAATCCGGGAAATGGCCACATCAGCGAACACTTACTTCACATGGATGTTGATAATTAATTGTACAGAAGTGATCGTATTCTTTATTGAGAATATTCGATTTTACTTTACAATTAACTACTTCTGTTTCTATTAGTTTCAATACTCCATCGAGCTTAGAAGGGGAGCCGGATGGCTCCGTGTCACCTAAAATATTAGAATCAGTTATAGACATTAAACCTGACAATGAATATGATTAACTGCAGATTGGGTACCAAGATGTTCGGACAGACCTTTAATTATATAAAACTAACTTACTTCCGAAACCGAATACCTTTAATTGATCGCCTAGTTGTGGTAGAGTGTCTAAATGTGAATTAGAATTAAGCCACCAAATAGTTATTGAAATATTTCATTGCTTTTAGGAAGGATATGGAATGTTAATTACATGCTTCGTGCCCCGGAAGACTGAATTATAGAAATAAGTCTTATGTTATTATCTGAATGTTATAATGTCTATTCAACCTGAGCCCGGCCCGGCCCGCCGACTTTTTCCAGGGACCGGGACCGGCGCGGTACGCTGGATGGTCTGGCTCAGACGATTCCGGAGTCCCAGAAAACACAAAAACCGAAGCGTTAAAAACGGAACTATTAGAAAGCGATTACAAAAATTGTAAGATCAAAAGAGTTTTGTTTACAAACTTACTTCCTAGACAGGCTGGATATACATTTATACTAAAGGGAATATCTCTATTTAATTCTAATATAGCTATGTCGTTGTTATGCATTATTTGTTTTATAGGATTAACTGTTGAGAACTCGGAAGGAAACATTACCTTAAAATATAGTTGACATAAAATTCTAGAAGGCGCGGTGTTGAAAATATGGAAACACGCAGATAACATGGTAGTATTACTCTTGAATCCGACTATACTAGTCCTGTATGAGACTAACCCTCTTTATTCTTCTCACATGTAATGGATTTAGTCTACAATTTGCATGTGCATCACCACAATCATCATCCATAATTACAAGAAGATCATTGAAACGATCACTGAAAGCATAAACAGGATGAAAATGGTTTCGGCCCGCTTTATCAGTTGGAAAAGGAAAACGAGATTTCACATAGTATCTTCAAACTAAGAAGTTCAGGGCTCTCGTTTCAAAAAAGGACTTCTAGAAGACAAAACTATTTCGTGAAAGGCAATTGTAAAACTTTTTAGTTCAAAACAGTTCTGTTTTTGCCAGTCTTGTTTCCCTTTTAAAAACCGTGGCGTAACTTCCCTATCAGAAAATATAAAAACTTACTTATTAATGCAATGTGCGGCTGTAAGCACATGTCTGTTGCTGATGAGCGTTCCGGAGCACGTTTCTCTGGCATTTAGGACTAAAATAAAGAACTTTAGTAAAGCAAGCCTTTTTTATACAAATTTGATGCATGAAATGAATTATAATTGTCAGACACTGAATAACCTTGCTTTGATTTTTTGCAATTGCATTCTAAATTGTTCGGTTTTACTCCGGGGTGGTAGCGGGCCGCTCGAAACAAATATAGGAGTCCGGCCCAAGCACTATTTCGAAAAGTCGTCCGCAGCCCCTGCCCGGACTTTGGGCTCGAAGAAAAATCTCCTAATTTTTGTAGAACAATGAAAAAATAACTTTAACTAACCTCGTTGCCCTATTCCTTGGTTATGATCTTCTGAATATATTATTGCTATTGCCCATGGTGCTGCCCTACGGTTAACAGCTATCCCATTAATACTCTTTAATTCACGAAGACTAGGAAATTCTATAAATAAATATAAACCTAATAATATTTTACATTCACTCTGTATAAAGAGCTAGGAATCAGCCGAGATATATGAAAGTAAGCAGAATTCATTGTAAGTCTTTTCTTCATAAGTACGTTCACTTCAATGTAACCCCGGTTCTCAACTGGGTATTGCGTTGTAACCCTTGCTCTTTGTATAGACTATAGAATGAAATATACTTGTTTTAACTATATAATTAGTTTTCATAAACCTACGACTTCTACCACAAATATTCTGTAAGTGTTCGTTCTCAGTTGGATCTAGCTTATTGGGTCTAAAGGGTAGCCTACTGTAGCAATAGACAAGAGGAATCAAGAGGAGCAAGAGGACGGAAGCTCTCATTTTAGGAATGAAGGAATGTCAGAAAAACCATCTAGAAACTGTATTTATTTATGAAAAACAATTAAATTATTCAAATTGAGAGATGGTTATAATAAATTGAAATTGGAAGCAAGAATGTGTCGATATTGATTTAGCGACTATGTCTACAGTAACCTTATCTATAAAAAGTTTAGAAGACTGATGGTTGAACACATATATCACTATTGACAAAATTAAATATCTGGTTATAGTATGTATTATATTGTAAATTGTATTGTATGTTGTAGTATATGTGTAGTGTGTAGAGGCGGAGCTTATACTGTATATAAGAGTAAATATAATCATTTAATAGTAGAATCGTTAGTCATTACTTTTGTTCGTATTATATATTTATTAGTGACTAGCCAATACATGTTAATACTGTAATTCTATAGGGGATTAGATTTAGTTATAACGATGTATTGTTCGTGATTCGTTATGCGGAACCTTGAAGAAGCGGTACTGAAGTCGCTGTAAACTCTGATGGCAACTCTCTACAATAAATCAGATAAGCAACTTTTAAAATCGTGAGACTCTAAAGGCCAATCCATTTTATGCACTTGTGAATCCGACCTGATTTGTGGATTCAACATAGCATTTCATTTTCCGAATCCTATTAACCTTCAAACTGTGTTTAAGTAGTGTTATTTAATGTTTAGGTAAATTCAATAATAAACATTGTTTACAAATTTATTGACTTTAGTATTTCATTAATTTCTTCTGCATTCATATTTGGCGGTTTGACTACGGGCAAGTGAACTGACAAGATTCGACCAGAACCAGGAAATGAGTCCAGTAATCTTATATCTGTAAATACCTTATTTTTATCAGAAAACTTTAGATTAAGGTTCACTTCATCAAGATTGTTTGGTATTCATTAATATCGACGCACGGGATCCCTTCTGAATTCCGGATCCATAACTCTAAACTTACCTAATTGAGATAATTCTCCGAACAAACTGGATATTCTCGGCGGTAAGCGTTCGCCTATCTTTATAGAAGTTTCCTAAACGAAAAGGTTACTAAAACAAGCCCGCAATCAAATTAAACTGTGGATGTTAGGTTTATATAATCTCTTGCAAGAATGGGTTTCCCCCTCAGTATCCTCGGTAGGGTGGGGAAACGATACGGTACGAGGTATACCGGTATTTTTCTAAAATCCGTACCGAAACCACACCCTAATCCTGGGGAGCATCGGTGTTAGACGAAAATGAATGGAAAATCTTTCAATTTGAAGCCTTTTCTTCATAAGTACATTCATTTTCAAATGTAACCGCAGCTCTATAGGACCATCTATTCTTGCAAAATAATTTAGTTTATCAAATTAGTTTACTCTGCGTAGACAATACAGCATACATTCTATAGTTTAATTGTTTAAACTTCACTTTAATGCAACTATATTACTAAAATACTCACATTATCTTCTAAGGCGACCGTTACATGTATTAATATTTCCTCTTCTTCTTGTTCTTCCGGATTAGAAACGGGTGGAACTGCTGCTTCCGAAGATGATTCCATATCAAAATCATTGCTATTAGGTTCACTTTCGTTCAAAAGTGAGTCAACTTTAAAGGGATTCTCTCCTAGATCGAGCAATTCGTTGTTAGAAGGTTGTTGGAACCAGTCTGATGGCAAGATGTCATCTTCCTGAAAAGAAGGTGGTCAGAAACATTTCAATTTTCTTCAAAGTTTGTATTTAACTGACTCTGTAACAGGCCTGGCCTGCCGGTCTGGATGGACATGTATACCCCGGCTGGGGAGCCGGCGACCCGAGCGAACCGCTGTGTAGTTTGGTATTCAGGTAGTGCTCATATACATAAGAAACTGAGAAAAAATGTAGAAACATTCTACATCCGTTAACAACATGTGCTTGGGTGTTAGTGCAGAATTCCAGCGAAATCCAACGTAAGTTTTTTGGCCAAACTGCCAACCTTTTTTATAGACGAATTGTTCAGCTCATCTCCATTTTCTTCCAGTGTGATATGGCCTGGAAACCCTAAAAAGCTCAAGTAACTA
Source organism: Phasmarhabditis papillosa (assembly GCA_034691345.1). Taxonomy (NCBI): domain Eukaryota; kingdom Metazoa; phylum Nematoda; class Chromadorea; order Rhabditida; family Rhabditidae; genus Pellioditis; species Pellioditis papillosa. The sequence goes on from JAQGAV010002096.1 coordinate 9,352, forward strand.
TTTATTTATGCAATTTTATTTTACAAAAGTATCGGTCCCGGACAAATTGCCCCCTGTAAAACGGACGAGAACACTTTTGTCATGGCAGACGGTCGTTTCCATCGCCACTAGTCAAATAATAAACTTTTTTTAATGTTTGTTTATTCATAGAACGCATGACGCACAATAATAATAGAGATATTAACTGAGTGGGGAACTTCTTTTACTATTTATTAAGCAGAACCGGTACCGCGTCTTTTCAGCATCACTGGTATTATTTTACTTTGAAAGGAAGAGTAGTTTACGTTGGGGTTCACAAACGGACCATGCCGGCCCGGCGAAAAAAACATTCGGCAAACTTTGCCAACCGCAGAGCAAACTTTGAAAATCGCGGTTAGCGCCTTGTGGTTAGAGGTAATTATTATTTTTTTAATCATCGGATACTTTGACGCTTCACCGATCTAGAATCTACGAGTGATAAAGGACAAAACTACAACTCTATAATTCAATTAAAAAGAACTTATAAAACTAGCTCGGATACTATTTTAGCAAGCGTAGTTTATATCGAAACAGTTTAATGATAACTTCTCTTTTGTTTTTATATTACCTTTATAATAGGCTCTAGCAAATGGTCTGTTCTCATCATCTATAACTTCATTTCTAATTACAGTACTACCGGAAGTGGAGAAGCCGGATAATATAGCAGCTACATCCTTTTCCTCACTTGTTCTAGGATTCTTAGCAGCAGTTCTGAACAAACTGTTTATTTATAGAAAAAGTCATTCTATTTTTGGAAAAAGTAAAAATATGACTCTGCGACAAGTTATTGTTGTTTAGAAAAGATTTTTCTATAATATGTTGAATATATAACGTAACAAGTTTATTAAATATAGCCTCAATAAACTAAAGTTGTTTATTAATGTTTTAAATAATAATAAATCAAAAATGAACAAACTTGTGTTTTGGTCGTTTTAGTCGTCTCCAATGTGTTAGAGCTATGTGGTCTGGTGGAGGTGAATGAAGTCCACAATATCCGCATCTAAACAAAGACTTAATGTTAGATAAGAACAAATTGTGTCGCTCGAAAAACGAAACATTGATTTATAGAAGATGAGAGTGTTTTTAAATATCATATATCCTATAGAAGTGAACCAATAACTTGGAAAGAAAGCATTAACAATCAGATAGATATAATCTTGAGTATTGAATGAATTATTATTATTATTATTATTATTATTATTATTATTATAACCTACAGGTTCAGTTGATGTTTACTCGTTACATGCTCTGACATTCTTAACGGTGCCTCGGCAAGAAAATCACAGAATTGACAGATAGTTGGTTTGTAATGCTTCTTAAGCCAGTGACGATCAATCTGCAAACAAGGAATGCGGTAAAAAATAGACCCAGTCTGCCTTTTTGTAAAGTTTTCTGGCTTGCCATTGTAAAATTTAGTTCAATAAGGATGTACTCCGTGCAACTCGCTAGTACAATAACATAAATAAGTGTTACTAACCTGAATTCTCTGTGCAAATGCCTCACCACAGTCGTTTTCCATACATTCAAAAGCACACTTTCTAGTACAAGCCATTACATGGTTCCTTAAAAATGAATGACAAGCCTGTTTGTACAATCATGGATGGCTTCTTGTAAGATGTTTACTCCAGCCCGGTGCCAAAAAAACTAGCCATATAACAATTTTTAAAAAAAAAAAGTGTTAATGTCATCTCAACCGAATCAGACTCGATACTTGTTAGTATCCACAACAATACTTACTTATATACAGATATTCTATCAAACGACATTCCACATTTACAAATATGGGCGTGGCTTCTTGTTTTTCTCTCGTGAGCGGCAAAGTTTTTCTTGCCGTAAATGACTTTCTTACAACATTCACATTCAAAGGGTTGATGAACAGTCTGAAATTAGAAAGGCTTTTTATTTATATGTATATATAGTGTTAATTGCCATTCTATAGTCCTTATTAAGAATTAGATTTCAGCGCCGTATTTAGCGGAGCAGTGGTGTTATATACAAATGAATAAATAACAGTGGATTGGAAGCCATTTTTACAAGAATATATTCATTTCGATCTAATACCGACTCTCCTCAAGATATTTGCTGAAAATCTAGCTTTTGAAGGGGACTCTACTATGCTAAGACCATCCAGCGGGGCCGGGCGGGCCCAGGTTGGATGGTCTGACTATACCGGTAGACGAAGTCTAGTAGTTAACGCTTTCTAAATCAACGACATGTGCTTCGACTTCCCAAAGTTACGAATGCTTGGGATAGAAACAGCTTCTCCATCCCATGTTTCGTGAACCCGTAGGTTGAACGTTAGGGAAGAAGCCGTCTCGGTTCAGAAGATTCCGCAATTAATCCCTCTCGTATAAACCGTGCAGGAAGTTCTCTTCAATTCAAAATTCTAGTCCCTCGAGTCAACTTATCTCTTTTAAACGGGTTGCTCCAAAAACCCAAATGTGGAAATAAGGCAAGTTTATTTTATAGTTTTACAAACCTGAACATGACGCTGAAGAAGATATTTCTCAGTAAAAGCAAATCCACAGTAGCGACATACATGAATAACTATTGTGGTGTTATCTATCTTGCTAGTGACTAAGCCAGATGTACTTGGAATACAGGAGGCGATACTCTCTGATATAGTTTGGTGTACTGAAAATATAATAGATTTATGAATAGTGGTTAATGTTTGTTTAATACATAAGTGTGTTTAAAAAGGATGTTTATTTTCCTGTATCAGAATAACAGATGTTTCTTCGAAGCTGCAGAAGGCTTGGGAAAACAGCTTATATATCCTATATTGTGTGCCCCCGAAGACTGAATGTTAGATAGATGTCGCCTTTGCTCAGAAGATTCCGCAATGAATGGCCGAAACCCTGCGCCGAAGAAATCTACAGTTATTGTGTGATATGTGCAATTACAGGAAATAAATCACTTTTAATAATACCTTCGAAGCAGGGGCTTCGCTCTTACATAACATCTGAGCAAAGATGACTGTCTTCTAACATTCAGTTTTTAGGGTGCAAGAAACAGGTTATAAGTAGACTGTTGCTATCCCAAATATTCTATAGCTACGGTTAGTAGAAACCACCGATTCTAATCTTTGCAGATTCAGAGACCGCTGCTCTAATAACTAGAAACCGCAACATCACATAATAGTGTCCAGAAAGATGTGTTGTTGAAATTCTCGAGGCCTCATTGGAATGCCGTTTGTCTTACAATATTTCCTTTTATTTATAACCAACCGTCAATATTCCGTTCTTTAGTAGTTTTACTACTGTATACCGTCTCATTAGTTTGTTTTGAATGTTTCCTTCGAATATGCTTAATTAAGTGTTCCTTAAAACATCTTTTAGTATATACAGATTCTAGTTACAAAACCTTTTGTATAAAACCAGATCCACAAAATGAACAGTTAAAATCCCTAATCTTAGCATGGCCTAATTGATGTCGTTGTAGATGGGAAAGACGAGTGAATACCTTAATTTAAATAGGTTTTCGGGAAGGAAATGTTTTAGGAGCCAAATTTGTATTATAGTCGACGGATGAATCGTTTGCAAAGGTGTACTGTAAAATTTAGAAGGAGCGCGGAAATCGGTAGAAATTGTACGAGCAACCGATATAATTGTGCGCTCACCTTATAATAAATGGGCCTTTAAACTACATCAGATTTGTCCGTAGACTATACGTGGTTATCGGGTAACTCCTCTACCCGGGCGTTTTACTTGGGTGGATTAGCCGGTACCCCACCCTTATTTGATCGCCGATTTAGAAATTTTCAGAAATGTTGATGAGAGCTGCGGGACCAAGTAAGTTTCCAAAAAAACTGGTTGTTTAACAAAGTTGCTCAAAATTGGTGTTATCAGATAACAAAACCATTGTTCGTTATACATTTAGCAATTTCTTCAAAATTAAAAGTTCTGATTACTGAAAGTCCCCAAATTTAGCAAAGTTGCTTGAACAAAAATAAGAAAATATAAACGGTTGGACCCTAAACTAAAGTCATCTATGGGTTGGAGACATACCTTTTCGCATAATCCACAAGGCAGTTTTACTGGTATAGACTTAGATTGTGTCTTTTCCTCATTATGAACTCTAGCTACATGTTTTGTTAAATATCTATAATATAACTTATATTATTATTATTATATAAGACTAGTTAGACTACAATTAAAGATAGTCTTTTGTAAGAATTTCAAGCTCCGCACGACGTTTTATTTAGTTTTAATTAGACTGGTCGAAAAATAAAACGGATGTTTCACTCAAAAGTTAGTAACACATGGGATAATAATATTTCTCGCCATAAATATAACTCTTGTAACAACCTTCATATAGATTGTCACTTGGCTATTTTTGCGTTTATTTTATTCATTATTACTGTTGAATTAGTATTAAAGAAAAGTAATAAATACTTTCCATACAAGGACATTGTCACTGGCATACCTTTTATGGCTAAATGTTTTCTTGCATTTCTCACAGTTAAACGTTTGTTTATCTCCATTATCCATAGAACACTAAAGTAAACAAAGTAAGTAACCAGATGTACAGTAGTGTTATAGCAGCCGTGTTATTTAAAACAAATAAAAAATCGGTAGATTGTGTGGCTTTTCATTAGAAGTACATTCATTATTAATATAACACCGCATCTCTCAAGGACACTGCGCTAGAAACCTAGCTTTTGATACAGACTATAGTTGTCACTACTATCCTACCGCTAGTTTACTGCTCTTTGTTTTTAAACATTTTAAATCTGTTAATTCTCGTTATTCTTCTGTTTAAAACACACACTCAGTTAACAAAAACGAGTTTGAAGAAATTTATTGAAAAAGTACAAGGAAATAACAAAATGCACACTACAACAAATGAAAGACATGGTAGGGCTGACCAGCAGCATAAGTCCTAAGTGAACTGAAAGGGATAGTGATTGATACCACATTATTAAAGATTTGGAGCTTAATAAAATGGAATCAAAGATTACTACTAAAGAAGATTATAGTGAAACAACTGAATCGGAATCACTGAAGTCTATGTCAATTTCATTGACGGAGGTTTGGATTTGATCCAGTCCGGTTATCTTCTCCAGTAAGGCCGGCGAGTTCATAACCTGGAAAGTATAATTTTTAGAGGTTACAACGTGTGTGGCCTTGATTTCCATTCATAGTCAATCTAGATTCAATGATCTTGAGTTAATCGGTTCGGTCTGAAAAGCGAGCCCACTTCGTGGACTATATATTGGCTGTTTTATCCGCTAGCCTTTTACTAGGTTTATCCTATTTGTTTTATGTGTTTCGTTTGTTTTCTTTCATTATAACTTTAAAACTTGACCCTCATCAAACAATATTAAATATACTTTGTAGAATACAAGTGCATATATTATGTATAAATAGTCTTATGAGTCATAGGACCTGGTTAAGTTCCTTAGTTGTTTCACCTACTTCTTTAACAAACTTCCATCCATTCTGTTCAAACTCATTCAGAATGGCAGAACCACAGCCGACGCACTTCTCGAACCGTCGAACGCATGGAGTCATCTATATCAATATGATAACCAAATGTTTATGACTGTATATATACCTGCTGGAATTTAAATACAAAACCGCGTATTTGATGCGGAGTGGCTCCGAAAACTGAGGATGAATCATCCGGTTCTCCGATATTTGCAGGAGCTTCAATTGGATTCTTGTGTTGCAGAACTGACGACATTAGCTCCACAGCCAGACCTGCTGCCATCGGTGAAATTCCTGGTCGACTCACCTAAATATAATTCATAGAAAAAATGTTTTTATTGGAGAAGAGGAATGGTCTTTTAAGATTTCGTTCAACTTGGACAGTATTCATTATAAGTACTCTGCTATTTTGAGTGTTGTGCTAGTGTTGGCTACTGTATAATCATTCTGAATAGCGCAATATGAAGAGTTAAAACTTGTTCTTTCCTTTCTTTTCATATTTATAGATTTTCATAGATTAAACAGGCTTGATCCAAGGCAAACCTTGACAGTTCTGATACTAACCGTGCATTGCTGATCTAACGTTCTATCAGCAGTAGAGTTACCAGGTGCAGTTACATCCGAACAAAAATAGCAAGCCAGTTCCGAATAGGGAATGATTGCTCCTGGTTCACAATAGTTTGGAGTATCGCTCTCTAAAATAGTATTCTTTGTTAAACTTCATTCTAAAACATACGTCTATTTACATTTACTCCATGTCGGATAACCACATAGGTATCGAATCCCAAAGCGACACTGTAGGCCATCTAAAGTAAATAATACTTATGATTCATTTAAAAGTCTAGTCTTCTATCGATTTCTAACGGTAGCAGCGTTGTTTTAAACAAGAAAGCTAAGCAGATTCATTTATTAATAATACCATTCAAGAGTTGACAACTACCCAGACAGGGCTGTGCTGATGTCTTTATATACAAGTTTTTGATGCTGGTTTGGATCTGGGTTAGCCATCCAGATCTACACAGCTCCAGTCTCACCTACTTCATACATAGGATTATTGTTAACATCCTGGAGTAAGCAATCTATTATTAACTGACCTTCTTATGTTTATTAGCTAGTACCGTTGGAAGCCAACGAGCTTCACGACTATCCAAAGCAAGAAACAAAACATCATGATTCTGCACTAGTTCTTCTAGAGTTTCGATGTCTTTGGCTAGTTTTTCGCTTTCTAAACTTAATATTATTATAAAATACCCATAGTAAGTGACCTTTATCCTCAATACTGTGTCCTGGCATAGGTACTGTAATATTATATCCATGGGCATCGACAGATGGATAAATTTCCTTCAGGGATCTAACGGCAGTCTCAGCCTTTCCGCGGCATTCTTTAGCGTCTTCAAACTTCGAAAGGGATTGTCTGAAATTGAAATTATGCAACTCTTCAAATTCCTTCACCATTCATTGGTTTCTGGTCTCAGGTTGGTCCAAAGCCCGCTGATATGTTTTAGGTATATATATATATACCGGCCCAGCTGAGAAGTGTGGTTTATAATCATTGTAGGCCGATGTACATTGCTCCTACCTCACGGGATTACTGAAGCTAACTACTGAATTGTCAATGAATGATATTGTCTTGACATTGTATCCTAACAGATTACGGGCAATATTGCATCCTAATGTTCCGGCACCAAAGATAAGTACCTGTAATAGTTAAGAATAGAATTGTTTATAACATAATAGAAAATGAATCATACTAGTCTTGTGGGAGATCTTTTAGTTTTTTTATCTGAACTATCTTAAAATAGTTATATTCAAGTGTTCAAATATTATGTAAACTTATAGAACCTTGTAGTTTTGTTTTGTTAGTTACCTTTAAGTTCTGAAGTCTTTCCAACTGCATCTCGGGTGCTAATCTCCACTTGATGAGTGACAAATTTAGTGCTACAGCTTGGTCCATCAGTCTTAAACAAATATCTATGCTAACCAATTCTAAAAACATTACCTTGTTGGATCAAACTGATTACGCATATCCACAAAGCGCGGAGCCAGTTTTCCCTGGCTGTTGCTTTCCCAACCTGAGAACAACGGTTGATCTGGTATCTGAGAATGATTGAGTTACTTATGTTTATATGATTCCTTACCTCTGTAAGTTTCCAACTAAATTTGTATTCTTTTAGAGAACCAGTTGCTCTTAAGGATATTATTGTAACTGTATCAATTGTTGGCAGAGCAAAGGCAAGAGCGGCCAAAACATTCCTTACCGGCCATCCGACCACTTCATTTACAGGTGACGGATCCGCTACCACTATCTTAAAGAAAAAGAGACTCATCAATTTGTTAGTTGTAATACCTTAAAATCATTAGTTCCTAATGTTTGGAGTTCTCGTAGAGACCGAATTCCACTTGGTGTAT
>JAQGAV010002097.1:0-17207 GCA_034691345.1 Phasmarhabditis papillosa
GAATAATACTAACATTTTGTGTTTTGCATTAATTGTTAGTGTTGTTGATGTATGTTGTAATACACGCAAACACAACGTTTATTTTATTTATTTGTCAGTTTGCATATTAATTCTTAATAATGAAGAATGTGGGAGAAGTCAAAATATTTGTTAGTACAGTTGTGTAAGGTTTTCAGCATTAGCTTATTCAGTATCATATTAAGGTCTTGAGACCTAAAGATCTTCACTTTTAAAACATTAAAGTCAATGCAGTTAATGCAATTACAGCTACCAAAAATACATTACAAATCATATAAAGCTTCTAGATTAATTCTAATAAATAAACTACATAAGTCAGTTGTAAATAGTTTTAGTGCAGAACAAAGGAAGCAGAGATGTTATTGAAAAATGAATGAATAATTGGTAGATTTATAGTCTTTTCTATAAAAGTACATTCATTTTATCTAACACCGCTCTCACCAGTGGCCGTAACATAGAAACGCCCGGGTAGTTTTTAGCCTCCCCGGGTAACAATCCGAAACTGCTCGGGCATCCACTCGGGCGTTTCAATGCTACGACCGCAGGATTCTGCCGTAAAAACATAGATAAATGCAGCAGAATATATAAGCTAAGCAATATTGAGATCATTTTAATTGAGTAATAAAACAAATAGTCTTAGAATGAACTATTTTGTTATTGATTTTCAACTTTTATAATTCTACCTATCCTGTTGAATAAGAGTTTTAGATGATTCCTTTACCATTATTCAATCTATCTTATGCAAATTGTTGTTCAACATATTCTCCGCTGAGTGAGCTAGCTATTTTTCTTATGTTTCAATCTTATTGTATGCCTACACAGATTATATTTATTATATTATTTTATATTATATTCTTTTCTAAACAAAAACATTTATTTGCAAGCTCTTTTTATACTTTCATTGGTTTAAGTTGCATTCCAGTAAGTTTAAAGAAATTACACTATGTTCGGCGGACTAGTTGCTTGCAGGTAAAGGACTGCCAATGTTGCACTGGAGTGTGAATTCGTTTGGTTTACAGTCAAACTGCCTCTTAGATTCCGCGCTCCTTTGCAAACCTGACCGTATACCCTTGCAAGCGATCCATCCGCCGACTATAATAGAAAAGGTGCGGGCCGAGTCGGGCCTTGAAAATCTGGGTCTGCGGGCCGGCCCGTAACAGGTATGGGCCCAACTTACAAGATATCCCCAAGGTGTCTTTTTCTGTGCGAAATCAAAGAGATGTTCGAAGTTTCCGCACTTGGCCAAGCCTTCAATGGTCCATAACCACACTCTTAAATAATTCGCGTTGCGTACGAAACTGAACCCACTTACTGTTTGTCGGTTAGTTTAGCTTGATGCTTAAATTGATTAATCTTTGCAGTATCACACGCAAACTTGATTACAGTCTCACGAATGGTCAAGTGATCTTGACTTCTTTCAACCTGGCCAGGCATGAACGCAGCCTATGATATAAACTCATCATCACATCAAAAAGTGTCGAAAAACCAGTTCCGATATGACGTCTTCAATTCCTTTATCTCCAAGATTGTGAGCAGAGTCTTTGGCACTACGCAGCGAATTCAACCGATTGTCGGGTGTCTAGACAAAATGTGAGGCAGTAAAACAAAGTGGGACCTACATTGAACTCATCTGAGGCGCAATCCATATGAAATAGTGTTTGCAGCTCAAAATCACTTGCTTGTTCTAACAAAGCTAGCATCTTTCTGCCAGCGGATTGACCACCAGGCTCTTCTTTCACCAATTCTTGATATACACATTGCGCCTGAATGTAAAATAAGTTAACCTGCAAAAAATTGTCAAACCATAGGAATCTTGCGGATCGATAATTCGTAGACAGCTTTGTTATGCGTCTTCATAAGATGACGAACAACCTAAGCAGCAAAGTTGTGCGTGGAAAAACTGGTTGTTATCAAGTACAAGGATGCAGAAACTTTTTAGAAATACATGATAATAATAATCTCTAAAAAAACCTGGTGCATTAATTGAGGCTTCTGGGCAGCGGCTGCTTTGCTTAAGGCTTCTTGGACATCATCCAATCTCAGCAAAATTTGAACCTTTAGTTATGCATTTGTAATCATTGAAACTAGTCACTACCTGTTTGTAATCACTTGTTTCACGTTTAATGAGTAATCTAGCTAGTTTTGGTAGCTTGGCCTCAATAGCTTTCTCAGCCGCATCTGAAACGAGCGAAACAATTATCGAAGTCGTATGCATGCCTATACCTGCTATAGAAACATGCGAAAAATTTGATAGTTTATTCGATACTTGTCTATCCAATAATCCAAAATCCATTTCATACGTATTCTTTCTTCCTGCTGCAGCATGCATCACACGCTTGACCTAGAATACTTGAATGATATTGTAATAAATTTATGCGAACCCATTCCAGTAAGACTCGGTCGACCCCCTCTAGTGAATCGCCTCCAATCCATCTGTAAACCTCGATAGCCAATCCATATTTTTCGAGATCAATCAGTCGGTTAACAAGGCATTGTGTGCCAAGCTGAGTAAATCTGAATATTAGTTAAGAAAAATTTTAATTGAAGACAAACTGATGATACGAAAGGGGAAGACCTGCTTGTTTCCCTCTTAGCGCATTAAGTAACCTTAGTTCACGCACAACTCTCATAAATTTGGTGGTCTCGAAATTAGTAAATGCCATACCAAATCTGGCTGCCTAAAAAGGTGTGACGTAAAGTAAGAACAAAAACTACCTCACATTCAATAACGATTTTTGAAGATCGGGAATCCAAGAGTTGGTTGCAGTTTTTATACATGAAGCAATAGCCAATTGCATATCTCGAATCTAGGTATATATTTGATAAAATATCTAACAGTTTGCACCTGAGACGCATAATCATAAGCCTGGTGGCTACGTCCACGTTTTAACAGCTGCGATGCTTCATGTAGAAAAGAGCCATCTGCTAACGATATCCCCATTACCTCCTGCTCTTCTTCTATACATCTCGGGTTAAATATAAAATCGAATATAAAACCTACTCGAAACAATATCGATGAACTGAACAGTACTTTCGCCGAATAACCTAATACCATCCATTTCGACACCAACATGGGAAACGTCCACAGGAAGACTGAAACTATTCGAAATGCCTTGAAATGCTTTTTAACGCACCTATAGCTAGCATCGGCATCTCTGATCGAGTATATCTGAAGAGATGTCGTCGAGCGTTGCATAAACAGACACTCGTCAGCTAGCCAGCCAAAGCAGTTAACGGTCGAATCTCCCGAGACAAGCAGTCTAGAGAGTTCGCTTGAAAGATCTGATGTGACAACCTAAATTCTTAAATAAAAAGAGAAGGACACAACATTGAACACCTGTATCAATCCAGACGAATGATACAATGCGATCTTCAGCCTGTCAGCGCTTATGGAAATTTCCGTATATTCTCCATCGATAGCCCAAGAGGCATTCTTTAAAAATTACAAATAAGTAACAAAGAGTATACCACTAACCGAGCGATTCAACTGTTCTCCGGGACATCCTGTATAAAATTCACGCCCATGTACGACAATCAGCCTGGTCAATTCCTTTACAGGTTGAAAAGCTGACCATGCAGTAACTGGATCTTTTGACACTAAAATGATTGACACATACCTTTTAGAAAAAATCATACACCTACTAATTTGAATCTTCCACACTATCGGTTCGTTAACAACTACTGAATTAACAACAAACAATTGTTGCTGGTCATCGAGTAATGCTATTCCAGAATCATGAGTAGTCGTAAACAAACAAATCTTGCGAACTTCTCGAACATTCTAAATGTCTGTATAGACAAAATAATCAAACATAACAAACCAAACCCAATGAAAACTGATTTTCAAGTTGGCCGAGAGGCGAAAATACGGAAGCATATCCACGGCGGTCAACTACAATCAGACGTTGACCTTGAATTAGTAGAAATATTAGAATCTAAGCTCTCCGAATACCACGGCTCCAGTCCATAGCAAACACATCGGGAACCTCAATTGGCTGTTTCAGAATATTTCCGTCTGACATTCGCAATGATATAAACCAGGAAGTGGTACCAGAATTTGAATAAGCGAGAGCTAACGGGCCAGCATATGGACAAGACGCAAAATGGACAACATTGTTGATTCGAAGCGGGTTAATTCCAGAATAACAAGTAGTTATCCTAAATACAATACTAATCACGGATTTATGGCAAAAAAAATTGTCATTGGAAAACATGCTTGGTACCAAAACTCAAAGCAATAGAAGCCATAAAATTTCAAACGTTACCTTAGCTTGATCGTTCCTACGTTTACCCAATTTGAAGTAGCATAATTATCAACGATGGTCATTGTAACAACGGGCTAACGACTACAGCAATATTCATCAACGGTGCGGTTTGAATATTTAATCTAAATTATACCAACGCCTAAGTAAGGTTTAAACAGTATTACGTACTTGTGCAATACATTCCGCTACCACGGCAACAAGTTAGTAAAGCAAATGCTCAATAAGGAATTTCATTTAAATGATGAAGAAAAACATGCATAACAAAACAAATAAATCTATTGTATAAAATGAATATCACTTCTATCACATATATCTTTCTGATTAAAGAAACGCCCAATGATAGCAATGAACCATGACAATTCAACGATTTCTTCTTGCCTGTCGTCGGACAATGTAGATCTAGTGACTCGTGCAATTTTTGAGAGGGAACGAATAGCTGACACAACATCGTGCAGCAACTGAAAATGGTACGATTATAATATAGCAATACTCAACTAACAGGTAATTCCACCACCAAAAGTAGCGAGAAAATCCATTCTCTTATCGGCCGCGAAAGCCCTCCCGCTTCGGCCCATTCCACAAGTAAAGGAATTAGATTATCAACCTAGAATAAGAACAATGCATTGCGATGAACATACAAGTGCTCAAATTAGACAAGATGAATAGAATGGTACCTGTGTGGGCGCTAAACTTTGCACAATAGATACCGCTGGAGGTGTTCCAAGGTGGTTCGGAAAACGAGTACATAATCCATCAAATTCTGAGGGTGATTTTTCTAATAAAATTTGTTCCCATTTGTCAACATCATCCTTAATTAAATATTGCCCATGCGTTTGAGTAAAATGACTAACTCTTGCTGGCCATTTGTAATTAACTGTTTTAATTAGTTTTCTTTGTTGCTGCACCCACTTGCGTTTTAATCCAAAGTCGGAACTTTTGGCTAGCTGCCAAGACACTTCAGCTTCTCTACTATCATCTTCCTGAAATAACGACCAGCAATTAAGACACGTAAAATACCTACTTCTGCCCGACTTTCACGAGTTACAGGTTCGAAACTATTCTGAACGTCAGCTCGTACGACATTCGGACAGGATCGCCGTCCAACAATAACTTGCTTCAGATATTCATCTGGAGTTTGGGGCGAGACGGTTAAATTTACGGAGCTTTCATCGAAATATCCAAGATCAACAAACTGATTTTTCCCTCCAAGATCTTCCATATCTTAAACAGAAGTATAAATAGAATTTTAATTTTACAGTTCAGGTTTGTAAACAGATCATCATATTATATATCACAGTTAACTAGTTTTTTCGACGATAAGTTAATATCGAAATAAACAACGCCAGTGGGTGTATTATGACACTACCACCAACCACTCTGTCACTCTGTCACTCTGTTAAGTTAATATCGAAACAAACAACGGGACTCCAGGCTTAAACTAGGTTATAACTCTGGTCCACCAGATCCGTGCAATTTTACTAGCGGATACGTGCACTCGTGAAATAAGAATGAACTGACGGTTAACCGTCAGTTCATTCTTATTTCTCATGTTTTTTTTTTGTTACTTTCTCCTTTTATACCACCGTTGATGAGTGTTATCATTATTCTTCTTTCACGCATTCATATATCTCACAAGGAGTTAATTTCAGAGTGAGGATGATTGGTGGTTCTGCTGAGCCGAAAAATCACTCACAGGGCGTTGGTTATATTGTTATACTTCAGGCTTATTCTGTTTTGTAGGAAAATTCTGAGTCTGATGTCAATTGGGCCGATAGGTCATTTTTTCTTGAAATAAAACCTCGTTCTGATCTGGCTTCCTTGTTTGTTGATTGTCCACGAGAACTACAGAAGGACTGGTTAGCGTCGTTTATTTGATATTATATATCCTTTTTAGCATTTCGACCGCTAATCTTGTGAGCTTGCGTGCTGATTGCATTCAATTAGGAATTCCAACTGAAATCAAGGAAAAGTTGGATTTTCTGGGTATGATTGCTTCAATCTAGCTTTGATTGTAGTTTATTGATTCCAAGTAGAGATATGTATATTTCGAATATTTTGGAATATAGTATTCGTTTGGTATTAAAAATTCCAAAACATCTTTATGACTTTTCATGAAATGGCGAATCGAAAATCACTTTTAGAGCAATTGCCAATTTATCGAGCAAAACTCGCGCAGCTCACGTTTGACCCATCGACAGTGGTCTCCCCTACTTGGTCGGATAATCATCGCCTGTTCATGTGCAAAGTAAAAGTCACTCCTCATAGGCAAGTACCTTACGGTATCATAAAACGTAGCAATCTAATCATTTCGACGTATGTTTAGGGTCGAAGCATATTCATCGTATTGCAACAGAACTATCCCGCAGTGAACCACTGAATGAATTCATTGAATATGCTATGGATTTGGAGAAGGACTTACAATGTGCCCTGTGTAAATTATCGCTAATTGGCGGTGCATCTACGTATGTCTTTTCTTGCAGTGTATTAATAAGCTAATTATATTAAAAAAAAATTATAGTTCGTATCAACTCGGTTTTCTTCCCGAAGATGAGTGGCTTCAAACCAGCCCTTCTGTAGACTACTTCTGCCGTGATTCCTGTGGAGCTAGTTGTGATCCACAGAGGTAAAATCTTGTCTATGTAGTCATATCGTCGCTCTTACTCAGACATTCTCATGGCCAACGAATCGAAACGGAAACTGCTCACCGTGATTGGCTTCCTTCATCGAATAGAATTATGATTTCCCATCAATATGTGTCAGTTCATGCTGAGGCAAGTAGGCGACTAGTATCGAAACACTTCGAAATGTTTTTCTTCTTCTTTTAAATTGGCAATGTGTACCGTATTTCACTGAATAATCATTATTACGTGTTTATTTAGTCCGTTGGAAACTATGTTGTTCGCGAGAGGGGTATTGTGCGTTGCTCTGGATGTCAGGCTCAACTAGGGGTCGAAATTAAAAGTTAGTATTGCTTCAAAAATCTTGCATTCCTTAGTTTAGATAATTGCAACTTATTTAATCTTCATCACTTGGCAGTCTCGTTGTTTGCCGGAGGGGAAACTTTTTTGAGCTTTAGGTGAGAAAAATGGTTTTGTATTATCTCTTTGGATATTTTCAGGTTTCCCAGCCGTTCGGTATTCTATACACAACTTTTATTGTCTCTAAGTGAATCGAGATCCAGTCTGAAACTTGTTATACGATCATTGGATAAAGTCCCCCAGTTGCTGGTTATCTCTCTTCTTTTTCATTGTAACATCAAAGAAATTTAGCTATGGTTTCTTGATGATTATTGTATCTTCACAAGTGGGAAATTACAAGATAACGATAGTTCCGGTTAGATGTGGTTATACCATATCCATTTAAAAATAATTTAGCACTGATTCCGTACAGTGTCGTGAAAGTGCTTTATAAAGTTTTCAATGCTACTACTGCTGCTAGGTAAACTTGTATCAATTTTCATTGCTTTCCTTATTTTCAGTGATCCCCGTGCAAACGGTGAAGATGCATCTGTTGGATTTGCCGATCTACCCAAACTGTCATGTACCTTACTTACTGAACATCTACTGAGTACGTCCCTAGTTATGCCACCTGCCTGTCGTTCAGTTGGGCAATTCTATGTTGGGTTTTTGCCAAGTGAAGATGTTAGATAACTATAGCCTTCTCTGATAACTTGTTCGTTGTTTTTTCCTGGCCTTTGGGATATTATGCCCCTTTTATTTGTTAATGTTCTAGTTTTAGATAATGATACGACATAACCTAATGTATCCCTTAATATAAGTTTAGTTTTTACGGATAATGGAATTAGTAAACTGTGTAATAATCGCTAGTAAGTTTGCAAATATAGTACCCAGACGTGTGATTGTTCTGTTATTTATTTTCACTGTTTTTTTTTCGGTTGTTTATATTTTAAATAAACATACAATATTGTTCGGTTTTTTAGTTTCACTAAAAACATCGCAAATAAATAAGTAAAGAAACGTATAATATATTGAAAGATATATGTTAAATGTTAATAACTAACGTTATATTGTAAAAAATAAATAAATATATATATATATATGAATTAAAACTAAAGATATGATAGTGGAACTGGAGATTCTGAGCCGTATACGGCTTTCCGCTTTGAAGTATACCTCTACCTAGAGAACCTGGCTAAACATTTTCACATTTCGGGAAATGGAATTACATCATAGTATGTGGAGACTTATGTTTTGTTCAAAGATGTTCAATTTTCTATTAATAGTTAATTTATCAATTTTAACGATACCGGAAGCCGAAGCCCGTCAGCCCGCGGCTACGGGTGGACTTTTAAGACTTCGGCCGGGACGAGCTAAACATTTTACAAACGGGCCAGGCCCAAATGATTGGTGTATTTTAGCTCACATCAGGTTGAACCAGAAGTTGGCCAAAGAGCGGGCTGGGCTGCTCAAAACTGGGGATCTACTAAAATGCGGCGCGGCTGCGGTACCTGAGATTGTCGCTTTCAAGGCTAAACTTTTCCCGGCTTCCCAGTGAATATTTTTTCCTGAAAAAATTCAATAGCATAGAGCTAGGGACCGGCACCCAAAATTGATCTTTTCGTATATTT
Organism: Phasmarhabditis papillosa; assembly: GCA_034691345.1. Classification (NCBI taxonomy): domain Eukaryota; kingdom Metazoa; phylum Nematoda; class Chromadorea; order Rhabditida; family Rhabditidae; genus Pellioditis; species Pellioditis papillosa. Next base: position 8,872 of record JAQGAV010002097.1, read on the forward strand.
TGTGATGTTGTTATGTAGCCTTACTAGTACAAAATAGGCCAGGGTATGATCATCAAGATTTCACCAATTGAATTTGCTCTGTCCCGTTTCCTTAGGGCGCGGCGAGCCGTGTTAAAGTGAATTCATATTAATTTAACACCACCTCACACCCCATACTACTGTACTGGAACCTTAGCTCTTGTTACAGACTATTATGGATACTATAAAATGAATCAATAAACTAATTATTTGTTTTAGATGGAACCAGCATATTTTGACCAGAAAAGTTGGATTTTAACAAAATACTTCGACGAACTGAGCTTGCATCAAACTAGTACCTCTACAAGGTTTGTTTGAACAGAAACTACTAAAGTGTAATCAAATAATTTTATTGTAGAATACAAAAGTTTACAACCTTTTCTTCTAAAGGAATTTAGTTATTTTAATTTTATATATTTGTACTGCTAGATAATTTTTAACAGATATATATTAACAAAATTACCAATTAAATAAAGTGTTTTATTAATAAAGTTTCAATTCGAACAAATTTTAGTGAATACAAGAACCCTATACATATTCCTGATTGTGAAATTATAAACAGTAATTCTAAGGCAAACATGACAACGCTGGAAACGGTTAGTTTCTGTTAGGTATTAACAGTAAATAATAAATTCAATTCTAAGAGACCAATAATAACAACAAAATCTAGTCAATATAGTTCTTAACAAAACATAATATACACAATGTATATACAGTTTATTTTAGGACTGGCGCAAGAACTTTCCAAAATCTAAAAGAAATTATATAATTGTCCAGATTGTTAAATCAGTTATTCCTGAACCGAACGCAGAGGCTCTGAAGGACAAAAGAATAAAAGATCTTATAAGTCACGCTAGACTCGTGGAGAAGAAGTTTTTTGACATGGCACATGATAGGGTTAGTTTAAACAAAGATAATTATATAAAAAGAGAATCAAATAAAACATATTATGATTCTAGTTCAGAGTATATTAATTATCGATTTACTACCGTTACTTAAAATGCCAGTTAGATATTGTAATATTCAATTCGATTAAAATATGTACTATACATCTAGTATTGAACTAACATTGGTATACTCATAATAAACAACAATTACAAATTCATATATTATCGCATAATTAGATACCCCATTTAGGAAGACTATTATCATTCTATTGCCCGGAAGATCTGTTATTTCAGGAAGGAAATTGAGAAAAGGAAAAGAATGCAACGCCAGAATATAATAGACAAACATTCTTCGAATCTAATTCGTTTATCGATTGTAAAAAATTAGTATGCGATATGTTATACTGTATTACATTACTGTAAAATAAAGAAAACTATAATATTCATAATATAAAACATATTGGTTAAATAACAAAAAATACAACATTAAAAACAGTGTCGAACTACTATAGATGGTAAGAATGAAAACTACTGTTTTTTACTAGAACGCGTTATTCTGTTGACGGTCTTAGAAAGAAAATATTCAAATGTTGCGATGCTAATTTTGCAAAGTTGATGCGCAATGGCGTTGTATCTATATTCCATGTGGTCGAAACGCTAGACCAATTTTTAGTTTGCATTATTTATGTCATTATTGTTTTTTGATATTTTCAAGCCTTCTTTGTATTTTTATAATAAGAATGTTATTTATATATTTAGGTAATGAGCTTGGCAGATCTTCCTGATGTGCTGATTGCTCATTTAACTTCTTACTTGGATTACTCGGATATTTGTAATCTTATGGAAACTTCTAAAAAGAACTACAATGCTATTAAGAGTTACAAGAAAGACAAACTCAATATAGATACTCTTTAGTTAGTTTTGTATAATTTAAGTAACTAAAATATACGACACTTTTTATATGATTTTGTGTTAAACTTTGAGTATAGTGAAAAGAGAAACCGAAATAGTTCGCAAACAAAATTAGTTTTGTGATATTAGAAAAGTTTACTGAATGTATTTTAGTTTCTATGATTTCCCTGATTCCGTACAGATTGGTAGTAAAAGCACCACTCGCCTGTACTTCTTTAATAAATGTAAAGAAGATGCAACACTTGCGGATAACTTAGAGAAAACATTGAACCAGGTATGGAAAGTATTGTTAAAGAAGTGATAGGGATTGTAGGTGAAAAGATGCCGGTAATATTATAATAACTGACTGTTTTCTCAACTTATTAAGTTTACTTAATACATTTATACTTTATTGTTCTTGCTAAAACTTGGTAAGATAAATGTTTATTCATTAAATACAGTAATTGATTAAACCTCACATCTAACACTAAGCCTATTTTTAAAGAAAACTCTTGTTTTTTGGATACTAAGCTATTGCACCTAAGTCTGATTCACCAGGAACTTATTGAGGAAATATCGGCTACTAAATAGCTCTTGTAATCTTCCCCAAAATATGATTTTAATCACGCCGAGCTTACTTTTACACCGCCCTGTTACCTCTCACGGAGTGATAATAGTATTGTTTAGGTTACATCTGTTGCACAGCTCTTATTTGTTACAAAGGAGCTAACCAGCGATGTTTTCAAGATTTTGATGGAAACAAAGGTCAAAATAGGGTTGGTTTCTAAACAAATACACAATATATTTCTAAAAGAGTTACGTTCTCTATTTTTTCTATTAACTTTGTTAATGAGGTTCAAGTATGTACCATAGCACTAAGCATATTTAATTAATAAATAGATTACACTGAATTTATAGAAGCATTAACATGAGAGAAGGATATATGGATCTACCTGCAAAGGATTTTGTTACTCTTTGTCAAAAATATAGAAATTCAAATTTCAATCCATCTAGCTTCAATCCCGAAATTTGGACAGACGATGTAAGTCGCATATTGAAGGGTATTTTTACATATATTAGGCATAACGGTTTGCTGTTGCACACGGTCTTTTCCAACATTTCTATTATTAAAAACTGACAAAAAAAGAACGAGTTTATAAATATTAGGCTAGTCCGGCTCTAAACTATCAAGTTACAGTTAACTAATGTTTGTTTTATTCTTAACTTACAGGTTTTAATTAAGCTCTTTGAAGCTTCCACCAATATTGAATGCAAAGTATCTTTTGGGGAAATTAGACAATCTGTCAACACTGTAACTGACCTTACTCTGAAGGCTCTAATGGCAGATAACATGATTTCTAAGGGTTTCCGGATCAACCAGCTTCACAATTCGTTTACAGTTGATCAAATTGTTAAATTCCTTGTGGTAAGTAGAAATTAAGTGAAGGGATTCTTGTAATTTTTATTTTAAGTAGAACTAGTTATGTAGTAAGGTATCACTATAGGTAACGTTATTAAATTGTATGAATGGAAATGGATTAATTTTCTTATTCATTTTTAAACATCGCTCACCTTGATAAAGTTAGAGATTATAGTTCATAAATGAAAATATTCATAATCCTTAAAGTCTTAATATTTATAATAACAGCATCTATTAATGAAATAATAATGTATTCCTCCTTTGCAGGCTGTTCGAACTGGCGAATATAAGAACCAACTCTATTTGCTTGGAGTACTCCAATCTAACCAGTTGCAAGACGCCGTACGTTATTTCTATGATAATAGGGATGAACTTAATGAATTATACAAAGTTCAAATCTTTCACGTTCCCGATCTCAACCGACTCATTTTTAAGGTATGTTTATTATTAATAATGAGCATAATATAAATATTTGATACACGGTCTGTTCTATGAGTTTATTTGCATTTATTGGTGAACAAGATTCCAGTAATAGTCCCAGATCATCTTTGAACGAAGCTAATATTACATAGTTTATTACATGAATTAACTTTTAAATAATAAAGCTCAATTTGAACATAACCAATCCTATCCCATATCCGATGTGTTAACGAATAAAATAATAAAGTTTCTTATTAGATCAAAATCTGCGAACATGAATTGGATAAGGATGAAGAAGATTTGGACAATTGCTCAGTTGTTGTTTTTGAAGTTCTATTGCCTTAAGAATTCAATTGTTCTTATTACTTTTGAATAAATTGTTGTTGTTGTTGACTGATCTGTGGCTTTGCGAGATTTAACAAAAAATAAGCTGTTTCGAATTTACAATAATACTAACAATAAGAATTTTAATTTAAAAAATTAAACCTAAACTCATATTGTGTCAGTTAATTGGTAATGGGCTAGGATTGGACAAAAAACAGATTTCAAAAGGAAAAGCTAAAAAATAGGACGCCCATCTTTATCTATGAATATGCAAAACTAATGCTATAAGACCAACTAAGATCAGACGGATATATACGAGGAATAGGTTGAAAACTTTATAGAAGTCTTTTATCCGGACAATCCCTTATCTTAAAAGAAAAAATTAACAGTTTTTCCTAGTCCGTTAATTTAGGAATTTATTTGTTTCTTTGCCTAATGATAAGTGTTTTTAAAGTTTGATGTAGTTAACACTCTACAATAGCATAACATTGTCAAACTAGGTCTAAGTTCAATTGCTTGTATGTGTAACTGACGGAAGATGAACTGACATCTGTAAATTGGCTGAAAAAACTTTTGGATTAAGGAACTGAGTTAACATCGTCAGCTTTATTTGTATGTAGGCTATAATTGTCAACTCTTCTATTTATGCTTTGTGGGCGACGTAACAAAGTTTGTTTCATTAATTAGCCTTTTTTTTACTGTACAGCGCATTTACGCTTCTCTTTCTTAAACTCACAAATAATATGATAATTATATCAACCATATTTCCGGTTTAACCCACATTGTTTAATTAATGTTAACCGTTCAAACATTCAGTCTAAGCTTCTTTTAATGTTGATATAACATGGCTTTTTGTTTGCAGAAAAGGTTAGTAAACTTAGACATCAATAACGACGAAAAGATTAAAAAAAGCTATTTTAAGGCAAACGAAAATAAAATTTGGTATATTAACAAATTAATAAATTATAAAAAATAACTTGAATGCAATTTTAGTCAGTTCTTTGACCTCAGATATCTGCATAAGCAATCAGCTAGGAAAGGTGGGCACTCTACTTACATTAGAATGTTATTATTATTGAACGATATTGAGAGAGATACGATAATTCACAATTTCAAGTATCGTTGAACTTGATGATTCACTGATGGTGCAGCAAAATTGAACATCCTTGAAAAAACCGACATCCCCGCATATTTTGGGTGAGAATTTGGCTGAAAAATCGGGACAGAGCCTGCTTTATATTCCCATACTCTTGTAAATATACTCCTATTGTATCCCCAATCTATCATCTAGTTCTTGTAAACTATTGTTAGCTTATATTTATAAAATAGATTTCACGAATCACTTTTATCTTTCTCCTTCGAGCATTGTCCTCCAGGGATGCGAATATAACGGACCTGTACCCCTGCTCACCTCTTGTGAACACTTCACATATCTTCGGATACAAGATATTACATTCACTGTACTTTCTTTATAAGCGGGCTTGGTCTTTATAAATAGAATTACATTGAAATGTACGGTTGAGGTCGGTTAGCAAACATTGTTATTGAACAATTTTGTTACTTGAATTGATTTAAACATTAAATTGTCTCATGTAAAGTTTTCTATTAGAATAGTAAAAATTGATTTATTTAAAACAATATGGGTATAGTGAAAATATAGATGACTGTTCCCTCTTTTATGCTTTATAAGAGCTACTGCTCCAGATCTTGGGTAAATATAAAATTCAAATTTCTATAAAACATTACCCGGCGTTCTATACTATTAGAAGTATGTTTTGTGGTTCTTAATATGTTCTTTATTACATAGAAGTATATGAGAATATTGTAACAATATGTTAGTTTAATTGTATTATTGATCCATTGGCACGCACCCAGGGGTTTCTATACTACGGCCATTGGTCACGCATTGCAGACGATTTCAGAACAGTAAGCGATTTGTTAGATGAACGAGATTATTACCCCTATTCAAGGAATATATTCAAAAAGCAAGTAACATTATTTATACTAACTACAAGTTTAATAACAATTTTAGAAAATCTTACTTATTTCGAAACTTGTTATATTTTCAATTTATTCGTTTAAAACAGCGTAATGTGAATGTGGGAAATAAAATAAGGGGTATATTCCATATAGATGTAAACAATAGGCAAATAAACAGGACAATGTAAAGAGAACTATTAATAATATTATAGATATGAATAAGGTTAACAATTGTGGTGGAACTGAACAAATAGGTTTATGCTCCCTTGGTTGTTCATTTATGATGTATGACGATGAAACTGATCTAGAATGAACATTTGGATTAGATGAAATCGGTTAAAGAATTTAATAACTGTTAAAACTATTGGATTTTATTATAACAAATAGTTATAGTTTGTGAAATTAATACAACGTTTGTCTAATATCAGCTAGTTTGGAAATAAACTTTTACAACACTTGGAAAAAATATAACTTTGTTCAATTCGGAAATATTTCACTGATCTAAACTAACCTATTTGTAGATAACTCAGCAGTTAGCAAGATTCCTGTCGGTGTTAAAACTTGATTTGTAAGTGTTATTAGATAAAATAAAAGAATACAATATACAAGAATTGTCATTCTCATTCAAATTATCAGTTACTGAAATGTTGTAAAAGACTTTTTTTGTTGGCAAAATCACTTCTCATTTGGTAACATATAAGAAGTATAATAATATAAAATGTAATAAAAGAGTAAATAGCTAGATACATCATTTAATACTTCTTATTTGGTCAGTCATTGAAAACTAAAATTAAGTTATTGGGGAAATGGTGAAATACAACAAAAACCTTATGTTTTTTCAAACTATAATATGTCCTTATCTTTTAAAAAGCAAAAACTGTTAACATTGTCTATTTTGAATAAATTTGACGCAACTCTATAGTTAACCCAATTGAACGCAAACTACGGAGGGTAGAGAGAAACATGCCTTATTTTATTACAACATATTGTCATGTATAATGGCTACATAGTATATGGGCTCCCATACATTATCCAATATTGAATTACAAAAAAGGTAAAGTTGGACTTGAAACTGTTTGGCAGCAGAAAACTCGATATTACCAAAAAAAGAACCACCAACGTTCCATTTACAAGGAAGTTACACACATATGGAGATGGAAAACCTCGAATTAATAATGCCTATCATTAAGCATTTAGTAATTACAACATATTTTAGTACAAATCAATATAAAACAGACCAGTTAATTACAACTACAGTAAGTAAAGAGTTGTCTCTCAGAAAGATAACAAATACTTTGAGACAAATATATGTTTACTTAAGTTCTTTTTATATTTTTTTACTCTTTATCGTCTTAGTGTTAATCCAACCATCATATTTCTTTGCAAATTTCTATTATTAAATCTCCTTTTTAATCCCCTGCATATGTAAATCTAATATTGCAACTTCCTTGCTATAAAAATAGTTCTAAAGTAAACTAGAACTAACTAACTTAATACAGGTTGGTATGAATAGTATGTTAACAATAGAAGGCAACTATCACAATTAGAGAAACTCTAAACTAAAAGTGTTGATCGAAAAATCTTAAAGCTTCCAAAAACATAAAAAGTGTCAGTAGTTCCTCGAAACAAAGTTCAAAAGTATGAAGTACTAAATTTATCATTTTAAAGGATTTATAGTCTATACTTACCAATAAGAGTGTATATGAATTCCAATATAATATCATATATGAATAAATAACAATTTCTATTTACTCCTAAAATAAGTATAATTATTCAATACAAAATGGCTAAGAATGGTTAGCACAACTTGGTATATCTTTTTGTACAATTTTGAAATATTTAAATCTTTTTCTCACCTTATTCGAACCTTGGAAATACATATAACACCATTATAAGGCCTATGATAAACAATAATAGAGCTCCGGTAATATAGAAGAATTTGCGAGTATTGTTAGTACTTCTGTCAACAAAGGGTGACATTCCTTAAATACTGTACATATATATGACAAAGTAAAACAAAAATAAAGATATATAATATAACCATAATATTTGTACGACCAAACAGGGTCACTGTATGGTAAGTTACTAAAGAAGGGCTATTTTCGTTTGTTAATATTGCAGATATCTCACAAGTTAAAGAGCTGTTGAAAAACAACAATTATATGAAGCATCAAACTATAGAGCTTACTTGTACGATTAACCAATATTATAAGAGCAAAAGTTTTCTAGATCATCCGGATATTTTCAGCATACAGGTGCACATTCAGTATTTTCAAACGTGAGAATCAGTTATGTATTTTGTTTAAAATGCGAGCTTATATAAAACCAGCCGCCTACGGCGACTGTGTCGCCGTTTTGGAAATATTATGAACCTTTTCTGCTTTTATACTTGCAAA
>JAQGAV010002098.1:0-17197 GCA_034691345.1 Phasmarhabditis papillosa
TTGATCTCTCTGAACCTCGTGGTGGTGTATATGACTTGATGTAATCATGTAATTAGGCTATAATTCCGTCCTTCAAATAGGGGCAGTTAGTCTGCAGTCAAAAACTACAGACTACGTGATAAAACCTACATTTATTATAGGTAATTTGATTTTGCCTAGTTTCAGTTTTTGGTATGCGGCCAATTAAACCCATCAAAACACTGTTTGACCCCCGTGATCATAAATCAGTCCTGAAAAAACGGTTAGGCCGTTAGACGTCTAGATTTCAAGTATTTATTGGTATTTTGGAAAGTAATCGATATTCATCACTAATTTGAATATGCAGCAAACATTGACAGAATTAAGTTACTCAGAAAACCAGGAGCCAATGAACGGTGTACTTTTGAAAAGTAGGAAGGCAATGAGGTTCCTGGGGGTGGGAATGGTTTGGCCCGGGCCGGTCCGTGGTCTATATTTTTTGCCTCATCAAATTCCCACCCTGTACGAGGTGTGATTCAAGCAGAGGCGTTATAGAGCAAAACTTATTATAAAAAAGGAACCACGCAGTTATAGTCTTCTCCAAGAGAAAAGAGACTAAATTTTTCGATTTTCTCCACCGCATCTGAATTCTCGTAGATTGCTCCCGTTTTGCTGACAAAAAATGCTCATACGAAAATAGATTTGTAAACTCGACCTCTTTATTCTTGAAACCGACTAAATTAAACACAATAGCACTGGATAGTTATAGTTTGAAATCCTTTCAAAAATAGTATGTCAACACAGGTATCTAGCTGAAATAAGTATATAATACAAATATAGTGTGGTTGAGTTTCTGGCCACTCTGAAGCAAAAGAAGTAATAAATAGTTTGCTCATATCATGGAAGTCTTCAACCGTCAGAGTACCACATAATCAATCGCTAATTTAATTCTTCACAACATTTTCCATCCTTCTAGAACACACTTCCTCAGCAACGTGACTATCCATAAATTGCTCTGGAAACTTGTATTTATCATTCAAAATAGCAACAAACATGGAGTACACGAGACTTTGCGTCATTAATTCGATTGTTTTCTTGGCTATAAAAGCAACAGAAAAGAGCACAGTTGCCGGAAAAGTTGTTAACTTCTGTGTTCAACCTTTAACTTTTTTTAAAGTTATTTATCTATTTCCTGTAATCGCACATATTATACAATAATTGGAGATTTCCTTGACGCAGGGTTTCGGCCATTCATTCCGGAATCTTCTGAGCAGAGACGGCTCCTATCTAACATTCAATCTTCGGGGGCATAAAAATGGGATAAATGAGCTGCTGGTTTCCGAAGCCTTCTGCAGCTACGGGGAGTCTTACCCACAGCCTCAGATCCTCTTGGATTAAAAGACCGCTGCTCTAACCACCAGGCTGAAGTAGCCGCCTTTACCTTACAACATTCAAATTTTACGATTTACGTAGCGATTCTAGTGGATCTAATAGTCAACGACAGGATACAAATAAACCGTGGTAAGACCTGCTCAATCGTTGCCAAAGGTTAAAGGAACCCACTGCTACCGCATTGGTTAAGTCAATGCTGACATGTCAGTATTGAGGCCCTCAAGTTGAGGGCATACCAATCAATAATTTCTAGATCGGGATTGAACTGCTTTCATCTAATAAACTTTTGGTTCTTTGATCGTTTCCACCACATCATACTTTATGATTATCTAATTGGCGTAACATTCATCCGCGTAATTTGTTCTTAAGGGCATGCTGTGAAAGGGGATAGAGTTTGCTAATATTCCAACCATTTCTTGTAGTTATTAGTTATTAGAAATGCCTAACTAACAGCAAAATGCAATAAATATTCATATAAAACATGTTAATCCTTTTCCAGGGCTGAGAAAGCCGGGCCGGGGCCGACTTTTTTGGAAACGGGCCGGCCTTTTCCCAGTCGTGTCCTTTTCTTAAGCTTGGGATAACGCTTTTCGAGGTTTAACAGTTTTTATCTCCACTGCTTCTAGTACCGATTATTGATGTTCCAAAACCTATCTGACTTTGAAAGAAGCAGCTTATCGTATTCTGAAATGTTTTATCCAAGAATCCGAGCAGACTATAAATCGCACTGGTTCCAGATTCGGGACTTTTTGCTTCTGGTGCTTCTCCTGACCCACAACAGAACCTTCACAGATCTCAGATCTGAGATCTGACGCTGCAGCTCCTCCTCCTTTCTTCATTTAGAGTTAATACCCATCACAAGAAGTGGGCGGGGCATACAGTCACATTTCATATAAGTTCGCCTCGATCATCCCAACGCAATACATTAGTAGTTAGTTAGTCGGTAGTCGCTTCCTGTCTAACATACTAGTTCTTACTACTTTAAGCTAGATTAAGATGATATGCCAAATAGATCCGTTATCTATTCTGCAGTTTGCAGACTTACAATTTGTTTGCTGTTTATAAAAGTGAAATGTTCTGTAAAAGTTGCCAGTATCTTGAGTAAGACTGACGTTTCATTGCTTATGTGTGGTTAGCAGATTTATTTGATATTGCTTTGGGACAATTTTGCGAAATTGTATTCCGTTCCGGGAAGCTGATGATTCTTGATCCCCTTTGTTCTTCAATTCATAAAAGTAAAAGTCTCTAACTTACTGATGTTAAGTGCTTTCCCATTGTCTTGGCTATGTCAACTTCACTTTAGTTAAACTAATTTTAAACCATTTTCGCACTTGTTAATTTGTTTTTTGGGAGCTTCTTTATACTTGGATACATTTTGGTAAACGTTTTAGTTTCTTTTTCTTCCAGATTAAATTCACAATGAAACTAGCCGACTCTCTGAGTCATATGATTGCCGATTTCGCCGGAATGAACAAGTCACCGGAATTCCGGCCGCAGACCCCACAGAAGCTGGAACAGGAACGAGATTCGCAGTTTGTGCGCGGACCAATGGAGAGAAAACATTCCATACACATCAGTGTCGGAACGGTTAGTTGAACTTATTTTTAATTGTTTTTCTTTTAATACGATTAAAACCTACTTTTCTCGAACTTTGCGCGTTTGAAGAATGAAACGGCCTATTCCATAAATTTGCGCGACAAATGAAATCGAATATCCTATTTTGGATTACTTGTGAGAACTTTCCTTTTGTCCTAAAACTTTGTTCCGTTGTTTAAAGCTTACTAAAATTCTCAAGTTGCAACGCCCATCTCAAGTTGCTCAGTTGCATTAGCGTCAATTTTCCAAATAGAACACAATCGTTGATCATAATATCAGATATATAAATGTTTTCCCTTAATGGTAAATACGATTCTTGGTCTCTCATTAAATACTTTTTTCTAGTTGTAACTACAAAATAGTCCTTGTTGACAACTATCTTAACTTAATTAGTAACCCAACCGGCTTTCTGAAATAGTTCTCTGAATCCTTAGATGATATCTTCATTTCCAACCGAACTCGTGAATTTCATCATGTTTCCTCTACTTTCGACAATATTTTCCAACTTTCGCATGTAACCTCCGAACGAGAAGACAATCGTGTTAGTTAAAAACCCGTTTTCCCATCCTCTGATTCGAGCGCATCTTTACGCATGTTATTGTCGCTAAGGAACGGGGGGGGGCCTAGTTTCATTTGGACATGCGCATAACATTTTGCAAATTTGAAACTTCTAATTAAATTATTTATCGTTAAAGTGCAGACAAAAGTCCGTTTCCTCATTGGATGACTTAATTGTACATAACGTGGGCTGTTCGGAACACGCAGTGCAGAGTTTAGTTGCGGGAGAGTATAGTAGGCCGACAAAATACATGCAGGTTTAAGGTCTGTGCTTGTTTAATATAAAGCGCGAAAAATAGTTATAATTACTAATATAAATTAATTATTTCTGACTACTCCGCGTTTTCGCCCGCCATTGCTCCGGCGCGTTCCAGTAAAATTTGCAGTTGGAACCGTATACCCTTGCATAGGCTTTGGCCGCGACTATATTGCCTTTAGCAATTCTGCTAAATATAGTAATGCAATACAGTAAAATACTTATTAGAAAAGCTGTGATAAATTTCATAGAGGTTTTAAAGAGTCTTAATTACAAAAGTTTCCTATTCTTAAAGTCACTACAAGACCAACGCTGAGAGATTTTTTCGAAAAAGTTCAAATTTTCCAACTAGTAGATGACAAATAAGTTTAACCATTTGCAATTTAATCACAACATGTTATCTATACGGTGATAACCTTGAAATTCCAAGGAATCAACTAGAAATATACGATCTCTCAAAAATAGGCCAGACAGCTGAGCGAATTTGCAAAACGTGAAACATCTTGTGATTTTGGAAATGCCAACATTATTACACTTGGAGAAAGTTAGGAATCAAAACTGAAACATGCATATTCAGAGATATCTAAATTTCTTACAACATCACATGTTTGATTTGCAGGAGTCAATTCCGGTTCTGGTGAAACGTGACGATGACCGCCGAAGTTCCGACTCAAAGACAACTGAAGAAGCCATTCAAATACAGAAGAAGTACTACAAAGCTGGCCGACGGTTCGTTATTTTAACAACCTCATTTTCCGGTTTTGTTTGGGACGAGCTCTATCCGAATTCAATATTCAATTCAAATTTACATTTTTAAAAGCCTCTCGAAAATGTATGCGTGCCGAGCGGCTCAACCATGTGGTTTTAGTAAATTAGTCCAATCCAATCTAAATTTGATTAACCATAGTAGTTTATAGTTTTTGAGAAGTAATAGAGAAACGGAGCATATGGAATTTATATAAGCATCTGTTTTCAGTCAGTCAGCGCCATGTATCTCTAGCACAGCTGCTCGAGGTAACCTGAAGAAGAAGCTTCAGCTATACAAGCAAAACACTAGCAAGGAGGATAGTTTAGAAAAGGTACGGTTGCAAATATCCTAAAAACAAAATATTCGATCGAAATGTTTACAAATGTTAACCTTTAATTAGCATAGCAACTTTTATGACAGACGAATCCTTCTATTTTAGTAAATTTATTCCTTGCAGATTGAATCGGACTCCGAACAGTCAGATAGTGCACCCTCCACCACTGTCTATAGAGTTTAATTATATAGCTTTACCCCGTCATGTACATAATAAATAAATAATATGTATAAATAATTTTGACTGATTTTGTCATTCCCATTCTAGAGCAAAGACAAATGAACGTATACACTCTATATAGTAATTTATATAATATTATAAAATGAAATCTCATCAACAACGTGACAACAACCTATACAATGAAAGTAACAATTATGAACCTTGTAATTTAGACTATTCTGATATGACGAAATCAAAAATGAGATGCATCACAATTAGTAAACTGAAGGACTAGTATTTTGACACGGGATTCAAGATGTCCACACCGATGGGTGGAAGGTTGAGCTTTGGAAGTGGCCGACCATATAGTGACAATGAATCGCGAAGACGTTCCACACATTCAATTTCTTGCTGAAAAGGGTCAACTTATAATTAGTTCGTTAATATAAACATTACAAATAAAGAAGAGAATCTATATGTTACATTTTCGTACCAATGGCTGTCTGGCTCATGTGACCCAAATATTACTAGAGGTTAAATGTTCATCAACGAAGCATGCATGATTGCGATGTATTAATACCCAGCTAAGAATACACTTCTGTTATGACTTTTATCCACTAACTGCAGAAAACTAGAAACTTACCGGTGATTCCAATGTCTTCACTTCGCCATTCTCAGTCTCACGTTGAACAAGGTATTTCTGTGAGCTGTCTGTGCTATGATCTTTTCCATGAACAAATACAGAAATCTAAAATATGACAGTTCGCGATGAGCGCTTTATATGAACTACCTTTCTGCGTTCAGGAGCTCCTTTGGCGAATTTTCTGTCGAAGAAGGCTAATACATCATCTTTGTTAACTGTTTGCAGTACGTTAATTTCATTGGTGCCTAAAGAGTTTAATAACAACAATTAGGCAAATGGACATACGTCTGTCAAAATCAAACTGTCTGGCTTCGATTTCGTGGTTAAACCGTCTGAATCTGGCCGATAGCGTCTTAGGCTCTACTCTTAGTTTGGATATTAGTGCTTCCACGTTTTCTTGGAACTCCTCGGCAGGCATAGCAATAAGATCGTCCTAAATTATGCATTTGTCGATAAGCTGTGACAAATTACCTACCCGGAATTTTGTTAAAAACGCGTCAACTCTGTCAAACACGAAATCTGGTACTTTGGGTCCTTGTACGATTAAGTGAAGTCCTACTGTTCCAGAGTTCAATCTTGATCCCGACCATATGATATAACCTATAGTCAACCATTTAATGCTTATAATGTAAAACGTTTACCAAGTTGTTCATTTGTTCTTAGTTGGTTGAATGCCGGCTCACGCATTATTTGGCAAATCAGTTCGATGATTGTATTGTCATAGTTGTTCTAAAGAAAATAATTGGAATGGCTCTCAAAAACTGATTTACCTGTACACCAGCTTGGAACAAAACTTCAATTGCGGAAACATCGTGAGTCGATTGGAAGTGACGATAAAGATAGTTATCTCCTAAAGAAAGAGATAAATTACATATTTATGCGGAATTACCGTTTTCCAGAGAATGCTCACGCAACGGCACATACTCGTTGCGGAATAACGGACGGCACCTACTGGCCGACTTCAGAATATTCGTCACGTTTTCAGCAAGATCAATAACCTCCTAAATAAACACTTTAAAAAGTATTTAAAAGGTGTATATGTACCTGTTTGTTTGTGTTACCATGACAAAACATTTGTACGTGGAAAGCGTTTAGCATTTCTTTGCTAAACATTTCTACATCTTCGACTTTTATATCTAAACAAATTATTAAAGGGAATATTTTGAATACAATACCTTTGCAAACAGCAAGAAGTTGTTCTTTGCTCCAGAATTGCTCACTGAGCAATAACTGGAAGTAGTGTTGAGTAAGAGTATAAGGCTGTGAATGGGAAAAATTTTCCAAGGCACGTTTAACTGAGTCAAACAAAACATTGAATCTGAGAGGATCTAAAATAGATAAACATAAAATAGGAGTAATTATAATCCTACCAGGCTTGAAATTGACTAAACGTTTTGTGAGGTATTCAACAAATAGAGGCAGCTTCTCGTCGTATCCATCAACCTAAATTATATATATATTCCTTTTTAAAACCTACACTGCACGTGCCGTGACTACGGACTTCTCCTTCAAAAGTGAAATTTTACTAAGACGATATTGTTTTCCAATAATGAAGCACGTTATTGCAACACGTTAACAACAAACGGCGCGCGCAGTCTAGGTTTTACAACAGACTATAGCAGAGGTTGTTATGACTAATATCATTTTTAGCATTTATAATCCCATTCGAACCTTTGGATTTATGCAATGAAATTATACCTTTAGGCTTAATCCATATGGGTCACAATTTACATCAAATCTTAGTCCAGCTAAGCTCGCATTGTATGTATCTTCTGTCAGGGAATCCTAAACAATGACATTGTTCACAGTTAATAGAGGCCATACTTACTTGTAGATTCCATATGAAAAGAGATGATAGCATAAAACTTTTGGGATCGCGAATAATTGAAGGAGCAACAACGTTGATCTGAATAAATCGTTTTATGGAAACTGATCATTAAGCGATTAAACCTTGGAGATCATTTTCGGTAAGTTGTATTCGTCGTCTTGTTTATACCAGCATCTCAGCCAAGGGTTGTCAATAATTACTTGTGGATGTACAGAAGCTTCATCACGTGGTTTGAGGTCGAATTTTGTCGGAATGTAGTTGTTCTTTTCGGGCAAATAGAATGATGCGTTTGGAGTGTTCCGTGCAATGGAAAAGGTGTTCAGTGTTTTCTGAAAATGGAATGTTGTCGAAATATCACGTAGTATAAATTGATTCAGCCTGTTTGTACTTGATAGCGTCTTTGAATTTTACTTGTTCCTGAATTCGGTTGTTTTTAAAGTTTTGAAGTTTAAGGATGACAACAAATGAAATTCATGATTTTTTGACTAACTCTCAAAAGATGTAGCTTTGTAGCTGAATACGAATTCGAATTGGTTGGAACCAGCATAAATTGTGATCCCTAGTTTCTATCAAACCTCTTCGATATCCTCGATGCTCATCTCTGTTCCATACACCGGTTCTTTTGAATTTCCGGCGGCATTTTCAAACTTTTTCGCAATTACTCTGTACATCATATTTCTCGGAGTAAGGCAAGAAAGAATGTTCTCAATTAGTTCTGTAATTATTATTTAGTAGATATGGCACACGTATCAAACCTGGCTTGTACTCGGAAACTAAATGTCTGTGACACAAGATATCCTCAAATGGACGTTTAAACAAACTGGATGCTACTCCAGTTACAAATGACAGTGGGTTTTCTTTGTCCTAAAAATATTATTTATTAAATTTTCTATTTGAGCCGTTGCTTACCTTGAATCTAAACTGAGTCTCCCCAATGTCCTTTAGTTCATCTTGTATCCATTTGTGGGGGCCTGATCGCTGCATCATACCGATGTAACCAAACATAAGCTCAACTATTTGATCCGTATGCTCAACACCATCTTAAAATGATCATGTACATTTATCATCGTTCACTTCCCACTAACCGCTACTGAGATCAACTTCCACTGAGAAAACTGACATTCCGCGGGCAAGCATATTTTCTCCAGCTGAGAGTCCACTGACCCACCCTCTTCTCTTCAGTTCTGACAACAGTGATCCGGGTCCTTCATGACCAAGCAAAAAACCAAGATAGTGGCTTGGTTGACTTTTGTATTCTTCGTCAAAACAAGGAATAGGGAACGTCACTTTAAGACTGCGCGTGTCTTTGATAGGCACAACCTGTATTGTTTGCAATTAAATGAATTGGATGTTTGCGCTCACGTGTATTTTTTTGCCAAGTTGATCTGCGCCGTAAGGGTTTTCTGTCCACAACTTCAGATCAACGTTTTTGTTCTCAATGGAGTCGAATCCAAGACTTCCAATGTATCCTTCAAGTTCATCCAAAGATTCTTTTCCAATTATTGCACATGTCATTCTGAATTAAACACATATATACTGCAGTGAAAAGCACCGTACATATTGGAACTGTACCACTGCTTGTGAAACTCCAAGAGGGCTTCCCTCGGTTCAATTCCTTTAGCTCTGGCATCTTCCAAAAGTGTTTTCTGAAAGAAAATGAGTAGTGATGAACCAAACATCTGCTAACTAACCTTGTCTCCGGTTCCGAACTTGCCATAGTCATGTCCTGGTTTAGACAAAAAGCGATCGACTTGTAGATTCCTCCACCCGTCATTGTTAATGTTGTTCTTGTGTTCAGAATCAACAGCACACACCTAAACAAAGAGATTTTGCCGATGTATATTTTATGTATATATATATAAGTTATTTAATAATTCCAATAAATCAGAAGCATGGATAGATGTGAATGTTTCCCTCCTCGATCATCTTAAAATAGACAAAATATGTTAATATTGTATATTACTAGATACATGTTTTTATTTTATTTTTCATTTACAATTGAGGGGATTGACAATGCCTTCCAGCTACAATCATCCTCCCGGGCTCGACCCCATCAAATTAAATATTCTATACCTCTCGTTCGGTAGCGCTCTCGGTAAACTGGGGACACAGGAAAAACTGTACAAATCTATCAAGAGTGTCCTGAAATAATATTATATCATTTTGTAGGAGGATTATTGACTAACATGAAGTTTTTCCGGCTTGATATCAAAGTGATAGTTTGTTGTGTCTGCAGCTGTATATGCATTTGAAGATCCAGCATTGTTTGCGATAAACTAAAATATATCATGACTGTTAACAGCAGAATTTGTTATCTGATCTGATGATCAATTAAACATGCAAGTAAATTGTTAAATAAACAGCCCCACCAGCCTTTATAAAGAAGGCAATTCCGTCATGAGCTTAGGTGCGAAAAGGAATTATACTTCAATAATAATCCTTTTGTTGTTCGTCCAGCCCTTCTCCAAATTTGTTACTAACCTTGCTGTACTCATTCTCAATTGGATATTTATCAGTTCCTAGGAAGAGCATATGCTCACAAAAGTGTGCAGTTCCAGGTAACTCCCATGAGTCCATCAGATGGCCAACACCAACAGCCATAGCCGCTGCAGATTTATCGGCTTTTGCATCGGATATGAGAAGTATTTTTATCTTGTTGGACAACTCAATACCGCGATACTAAAGAACAATTAATAATAGAGGATATAGTTGACAGCAAACCTCGCGTTGATCTTCTGGGCTTTTACGGATATTGGTAACTCTTTTCACAATGTGAGGTGAGTTTGCTGACATATTTGACGATGCTGTTGATGAGAAACGAATGAGTGGAATAGAATAAAATACCCTAAATAAAAAAGTTTTAGAATCCAAACTGGCTTATCAAAGATAATTATAAAAGTTTTTCAAATAACAAAATGAATCTACAAGCTAGTAGAGAGAGAAAGGATTGCAAAACAAACCTTCTATCAAGTAACTTTTGACTAGGACAGCTAGCAATGCCTGATAAGAAACATCTAGATGGACTTTGAAAGGCTCTAGCTAACAAAACCCGACCAGTGTGTAACCCAGTAGGAAAAATCATGAGCAGAGTTAGGCAAAAATCTAAAATATGCAAACGTTAGTTTCTTAAACTAAAGCAAGTGAACAAAAACAATAATGATTTGAGTGCTCCAATTTTTTAAAAGTAAACTTTAGAATTCGCAGTGTATTTTTTGCTACGGCGCATGATTGCATGATTACAGCACAGACATTGGGTGGTAACACGACAATTTTTGAACATTCGAATGATACTTCACATAAAGTGATAATAATTGATTAGTTTATCTAATCAATATGGCATTTTGAAACATAGGAAGTAGTCGGGATGATGAAACACAAGAAGTAGAATTAGGAAATCAATCGGCTGAACTTTAAAGGAGAACTTTGTATATTGTTTATCGTCTAAAAACATTACTATCAAGGGATAATAAATATCTTTCATTTAATAGTAAATACGTTTCAGTAAATTATACCCTGTTGAGTTGAACTATCTGGGAACTGTATAATTCAAATGTTGCCAAAGGCAATGTTTCGAGGCTAAAATGTTTCATGTGATTAAATTAAATTGCCAATCAAAGGCTAATAATAATAATAGTTTATTTAATAAGTTTCTTGTAATTAAATTAAATTTCCAATCAAAAGGCACGTAATCAATCAACAAAGGTATTGCTTTACTGAACTATGATAACCACAAACGGATAGTCATCATTTGTGTGAATTTCAGTGTTACTTTAGTCGTTATCAAATGATCTCCCCTATTTATAGATAACATTTAGACATCACTTGAAAATGAACTCTGCCGGAATCTTCTATTGCTTTAGATATGAGACAATAACAAATTTCCATCTAGAATTTTAATGAATTAATGCAAATGAATACAAGTGCGTGATAATTTCTGTATAAAATGGGAGAATACGTTTCTAAGACTTGACCAAATAAATTATGTATGTAAATACCTTGGGAGATCTTTGAATCAAAACAAGAATAAGGTTAATGCCAAGAGATTATTATATATGGGGTTTTACATACCATAGATTATGATTGAAACTAAAACTGCTAATGAAATGAGTTTTACTCAACTGCAGCTCGGTGAAAAGTTGCAAACGTGAACGGGTGGAGTTTTACGGACCGGGACCGCTAACAGAATCTTAGTAATGTCGGTTGAATAATCGCTTGCAAGAGGTTACGGTACCAACTGCAAACTTTTTAGAGCTTATTAGAGTATTTAGAGCAAAGAATTGCTCTATTATTAATTTATTAGACCTAACTGAAAGAAATTAGTCCGCCGACTATAGCAAGCAAGTCAACAACCTCGTAGAAAACTATGAAGGTAAACTTTTGGTACGAACCGGTAATGCTTGGAGCACTCCTTCAAACTTGTAGCTTGTTGGAATGAAGAAATCTTGCATCGACTATCATAAAACTGTTTATCCTTTAATCCTGAACATATCTTTTGTGTTCATTAGCAGATATGTCTTTTTTTCTAATTAGCCTACTTAATACCTTGGGTCACCAGCTCTGTTAGTCGGTTACCCGTGGCAACCGACCCCCCTCATGCTTCCCTAGTAGCCAGTGGACTGGCTATTTACATGTTATTTTGGCCTTTTCTTTATTCTGGATTCAAGAAAACCATTTAAACTAATTCATTTTATCAAAAAGTTTTACTATAAGCTCGAAAGTAGCTGGTTCAATTCTTCAAAGACTTTTTCTGTCTTATTCTGGATTTTAAAGGCACGGTATAACGAGAAATTGTTACCAATTTTTATTTCTTTATTCGATAGAGTTAGTAAACTCGTTCATTTTCATTCATTTTTTTATCTCTATATTTGTGAATAAATTTTCAAAGTGAACAATATAAAAAATAAAACGAGCAACAAAATTTTGAGTATTCCGTGCCTTTAACTGCTTTATTTTCAATAGGAATTAATACATTTTTGACTTAAAATACATAAACTTTCGTGTAAAAATACAAATTTTAAAGTATTTTACTGTTTTTCATAAAGTCTTCCAACCTTACATTTTGTTTTTCTAATAGTTTAGGTACCAATGACTTGTAAATAGAATGAGTTCGGTTCAAGACTGGTACACAGAGTTTCTCTCTCGGAGAAGTGTTCCTTTGAAGAGAGAACTTGGCTTGAATTTAGTGACTGAAGGATTTGCACTGGTCGCCGGATCACTGCAGTTAACCAAGGTAATTTAGTGTAAATAATATATCTGGAAACTCGTTTTATAATCTTAACTATTGTCGTTTCAAAAGCTAGGCTTCCAGCGCGGTATTTTGTGCCCGTAGTAAAGAAACGCCTGGGTGGGTGACCGAGCAGTTGAGAATTGTTGCCCGCGCAGGCTAAAAACTGCCTGGGCACCCACCATGGAGTTTCTACACTACGGCCACAGGGGAGCCGTGGTTTTTTATGACAATGAATGGAAACTGTTGAACTTGGAGCTTTTCTTCAAAATTCCATTCATTTTTTTATAACACCGCCTCTCTCCGGGATACTGCGGTGGTAACCTATCTTTTGTTACAGACTATAACATTTACAACTGTGTAAGATAGTATCAAAATTTGCATTGTATTAGGGTTATTTATGAATTAATATTTTAGCTTCATCATGAAGGCAAATACCGTATATCTTTCTTTTTCTACGATGGTAAGACCTGCCAGTTCTTCGGCGCTCCCTACCACACCAAATGGAATCCATCTTATTTGAATGAAGCTACTTTCTCCGATGTTAGTTTTTTCTCAAAAAATATATAAATGGTAATGGTGACGACCGGCCAGGGCTGTGAACCTGATTATTCGGAGAGCCGGGGTCGCACAATTATGAAAACGATATGACACTTTCCTTGTCAAACTACCTATACCGACTACTTCTAATTAATTTTTTAAAGAACATTATCTAGACAACATTTGAATAAACTAATTTAAAAACAGTAAAAAGTAAATTATTTCCTGTAATCGCACGTAGCACACAATAACTGGAGATATCTTCGAGGCGGGGCTTTGACCATTTATTCCGGAATCTTCCGAGCCAATACGGCTCCTTTCTAACAGCTGCTGGTTTCCCAAGCCTTATGCAGCTACTTTAAATAAAGATTTTCCAGGAACTCTTCTTCCACTGTCCTCTGATTGACAATGATATCATCCTGGTTGTGGAGATTGTTGAGGATTATCCAGTAACTCAGTTAGTTGATTTAAACTATCTGTGCCGCAAAGTAGCGACCTTTTCAAGCCAATGTGTACTTGCGGTAAAGTTATCTGAATACGACCAACGTACAGAGGGTAGCTATTCTACCACCTGAACCACCGTGTCGTAGGATTCTCGTATTCCAGCCTTCTTGGATTTCTACCCTGAGGGTTAAAATGCGTTGAATACTATTTTTCAAAAAACAACATTTATTATCAGTGAAGATTATTGGTTAGGCGGTATTTCTTAAAGTACAAAAGGTAATCTTTTAAAAACGATTCTCCTTTTACTAACGCAATTCTCACAATCAATAATTTATGACTGTTCTCTATAAACAAAACAGCTCAACAGGCCGGGCCGAACAACAGAACTTTTTAATTTTGTTTTCCAGAGGTGTCCGTTCTGTGGCATGGGGTGTAGTACCAATTTTTTCTACCTATAAACCAGTCGCCGAATACGGAAGGGTCAGCAAGGAGATATCCCCGGAGAAGTAAGTATAATGAGAAGTAATGATACAGAAAGAATATGGAAAATAAAATAAACGATTTTTGTTCGTAACACATAAACCCATAAATTTTACTCACAAGGAAATGGTCCCAATTGAAGGCGGCTTTCCAATATCGGCCGATTTACGTCGATAGAATCTATAAAAAGAACTGTTTTGCTATTTTTTCAAGCTGCGGAATAAGTCGCATCTCTGAGTTACAAGACGTTAAAAGTTGCTTAATTGGTGCTTTGTAACGTAAGCAGAATCTTCCGGAAATGAATCGAACCTAAAAGAAATTCTTACTAGTCCAACTACTTATCATTGCGTTAATCGGTTATATTTTAAAATCTCTAACATCTGCTTACATTACGACCACCAATAACAGCAAATTTTGACGTCTTCTAACTCCGAGGTGGGACTTATTCCGCAGCTAGAAAAAATAGCAAAATATATAGTTTCTTTTTATAGTTTCTATCGACGTACATCGGCAGAGTTTGGAAAAGCTATACCTAAAACCCTCAAAAGTTCAATTTAGAGCTAAAAGTATTTCGTGAACTTCTTTAGGATCAACCTTCATCCCGGATCACCCAAGGTGCTTACCTTCGGAAGAGAGCATGAAACTGATATATGCGGTTCTCTCCACTGTACCCTTTATACGCATCCTGCTATGTTGGAAGCGGTTGACTTTATTCCGGAGTTTTGTCTTGTCTCATCCAAGGATATTGTACCTGGTTTAGTCAGAAGGGGAGATGGTTAGTTCAACTATAAAAACTAAACATTGGAGAATCGGCTAGTTTGCGAACGAGCCAGTGCCAATGCCGACCCGACTCTCCTATCTCTATTAACTATAGTCTATCTCAAGAATTAGGTTTCCAGTGCCGTGTCACGTGTGGGGCGCGCGCAATGTTATTAAACATGACTGTAAAATCGGTCAACGTGGTGCGTTTTCACAAAAAGTACATTAATTTTTTATAACACAGCGCACTACTCATCATACCGCGCTGGACACCTAGTTCTTGAAATGGACTATACTATCCTCTTAAATTATATCTTTAAACTACAGCCATAAACATTACATGGAGTATTTTTATTTAGTATCTGCAATATAAAACTCTTCAATATGCGATGAAGTAGATTATTTTAGTTTTAAAGTTATCTCCCTCTTTGTAACCTGTAACCTTATAGAACCACAACTTGCATGTCCAGTTCCACTGCCTCGAATTAGTTCATACATTGATGAAGTTGGCATTTCGTTCGGACCAAACGCTGAGAGGATAGAACAAATGTTACTGGAAGATGTAAGTGAATATAACTATTATAGTTAAAACAAATATTGATAAATAGAACAGATACAGAATAACAAGAAAAAGCATACAATATCCAATGTCGATTTGACGTTACTGGAACATATATTTAATAAAAGTACACTATAGACAGGGCTGCGTATTCAGCAGGCCAGGCCCAATTTTTAAAAGTCGCAGGCCGGCCTAGGCCGGCCTACACGCAGCCCTGACTATAGACACTGTCGATATAGATTAACGCCAAAATAGGCTCGGCACCGGCTCTGACTCGCTCGCTAACGAGCCAAACTGCCCATCTCTAAAGTGCATGACCTAGTATATCTAACAAACATAATAGATATGAGTTATTAAAAAGCATTGCAGAATTATTGTTATAGGCGGATTCAAAAGTGATACAGCAGTGTAAAATTAGATTTTGCGCAGGTGGAAAAACAAATTTTCGACTGAGACATACGAAATGAAGGCAAACTTGCAATTACAGGTTCCGCGCGCGTAAATTGCCAGCGGGTGCAGTGTTAAAAATGGTAAAATACACAGATTACACGGCGGTACTACTTTTGAATCCGTCTATAGCATTGCAATTTAGTTAATGCATCCAATTAAAGCTAGTAAAGACTAGTTCATTTTATAGATCAACACTGAACGTGTCGCCAGGGACAACATTACCGCCGGTGCATCAGCTCCAAAGATGCAAGTTATAGAAAGGAGGCTTAGGGTCAGTAAAACTAAACTTTATCAGTTTTGTTTTTAATTCTTTTTTAAATTTTAATGTATTTAGAAACTTTCTAACATTAATTTTATAAGTTTCGCTATTCAGATAGGTGTTCACAACGGATTTACCTATCTCTCGGAGCCATTAATGGTTCATTTGTCTTCAATGGATGAACAGATAACAGGAACTCATTCTCTCAGGAGGAAAGGACGACCACTTAGTAGGAGTAATACGGATTTTAGGTTGGTTATAATAATAATACTAATAATAATGTTTTATTTTCCGAAAGTATAATTATACATCAAAATAGATCGCAGTATAATTTTACAAAGATAACACTTATACTTTCGGGGAGGAATGAGTATTAGTTACTGGGTTAAAGTTAAAGATTGAAGATACTGAAAAAAGTTAGATATGGTTTGACTCAATAAGACTTCCGTTCCATTATATTGCTTTACTTTGAAAAATTGAACTTATAATTAGTATCAGAACTATGATTCATTGAAAACAACGCACAACCCAACGACGATAAAGCCAGGGCTGGGAATTTCACGGGCCGGGCCGACTTTTTGGGAAACGGGCGGGGCCGACGGGTCTTTTCCCAGCACTGGATAAACCTTTAAAGTTTTTTCAACGTAATTTCAACCGAATAGTTTCAGAACAGAGATGAATACCTTGTTTGTTCGGTCAAAAGTATCGCTGCCTTCGTTAGTTCAAGATGATCGTATAACTATAGTGTTTGCGCTAGATTATCTTTTGGGAGTTAGAAATAATAATGTGAGTTTCCAATTAAGTTATGAACAACTCTCCGAATGCTCTGTTTTTAAACGATTCAATCATGTTAGCATAATATATCGATAAGGTTAGGATACTGTGGCCGTAGTAAAGAAACGCTCGGGTGGATGCCCGCGCAGTTTTTAGCCGGCCCGTGCAATAATTCTGAACTGATCGGGCAGCCAAAAACTGCCCGGGCACCCATCCGCGCGGTTCCATACTACGGA